>JAXBDA010000936.1:0-66306 GCA_036023075.1 Gaultheria prostrata
GGTTTTGGATGAAATTGTCATCCCTAGCGTAGACCCTTGAAAACACATTTTAAACACATCTAACGGTTCGGATTGTCGAAATTTGGTCCGAAAAATGGAGGTCTGCAACTAAGGGGAGTTGAGGGATCCCTCATAGGATCATGACTCATATATATATATAGGGCCCCTTATTGAACTTTTCTATGCGGACCTAGCCAATTTTCGTGTTTCCGGACCTAATTTTGACGATCCAAACCGCTCAATGTTTTTAAAACGTGTTTTTAAGGGGCCCCGCGAGAAATCATAAAAAAAAATACCCGGAAGGGCTTGATCCAATCAGTTTTCGATAAAAACGCTATATATAACGTTTTTATCGAAAACTGGTCAGATCAAGCCCTTCCGGGTTTTTTTTTTTTATGATTTCCCGCGAGGGCCCTTAAAAACACGTTTTAAAAACATTGAGCGGTCTAGATCGTCAAAATTACCTCGGGAACAGTGAGGTCCGCATGGTAAGTTCAATAAGGGGCCCTTATTGGAAGCTCCTTGTATATATATATATATATATAATCTGCAAGAAGCGGCTCGATTGTAACATCACTTCAAGTGCATAGATAGGATGGTTTTCCATTCGTCATTCTATGCACAAAAACAGGCAAAAATACCAATCAGCTTCTGCATTAGGTAAATGAACAACAGGAGCAAAACATCTCATTTCCGAAAGGCCTTATGCAGCAATAGCCTGTCATGAACTCTAATCCTCCCCTGGTTGTGGGGGAGGGTGGGGGTCAAACCCTAAAACTAGGGGATAGGTTTCTGCGTTGAATATCATCTTGACATGATTATGCTTTTTGCTCATAAGCAAGAAGGCAAAGAAAGGACTTAAGGTTGACTAATCAAAAAAACCATCTTAAGAACTATTTCCACGCATGATTCACTGAGCTGTTAAGATCAGGAACAGTAAAGTGAATGACAGAACCATGGGGGGAAAAAAAACATAAGTTATTTAAGGGAACCAGGTGTATTACTTCGTGAGCGTCCTGTTTTCAAGTTACTAGCTGTCCCAAAAAGCTTAAGTTATCTGGAAATAGACCTAGAGATGTTCATTTTGCTCGAGTCATAATGGGGCTTTTCTAAGCAATAGAATTTATCTCAAAGAAGTACCAATTGGAACAACAATATAATAAATTAAACAATCTTTAAAAAAATAATCGGATTTTTTCCCAAAGGCATAAATTTATATTAATTAAGCTATAAACAAATCGAAAAAATAAAAAAAAATACTTAAAAAGAGGGAAAATTAATAATAAGCTATCAAATCCCCTCCCACAAGTGCAAACACATCTTGCACAATCCAGATGAAACATCCATGCATAGAGCAAAATGGAACACAAAGGGGAGACTCAGAAAATGCAAATAGGGAGAGTTTAAACCCAAGAACTCCCAATAACCAAAGCTCTGATACTATGTCAAGTTACAAATGGTCCCAAAAGCTTAAACTATCAGGTTCTGGCACCAACGACGTATATCAAGCTATCTACCACCGGTCACCACTCGGATGTCAAGAAAATTGAACTAGCATACTGAAAAGCCCCATAATCTAATCTCAATTAGTCCAATACAGCAAAATCTCACCAAAACCTGCCAAAATTTGGTCATCAAAGAAAAAAGCATCCAGTGTCCACGACATCCATTTTAAAAGAACGGTATGGAGAATCAGATAAAATTAAATCAATTTTTTTTTCTTTAATAGGCTAAAATTAAATCAACATTGAAAGGGATAACAAACGAAGAACCAAGAGAACGACAGTATTTCAACCACTGTAAGCCCAGGTAACATTTCCTGACATCACTCAAACAAAGTGCTCAAGGTAGCATGACAATACTGTTGGTCGACCCGTAAAAGAAGATGAAGCCTAAGAAATTCAAGAAGAAGCATGACGATAATTACATAGTTAATGCATCAAACTACAAACCAATTGGAAATGAGTAAAGAGGCCCAAAAGGTTTGAATACTTGTTTAGGAGGGGTTATTTTACCTATGTGGGACAATCTCTACTACTCCCGGCGAATGCAACCCGCTCTCAACCATGGAGAGATGAACAAATGATCCATAGAGTAAAGATCATAATGGAACAAAGAACATTTATCTAACAAAAGGAAATGACTTAGTAGGAAACTAAGTGTCTTGCCCAGAAGCCTTGCTTTGCTACCATGTTATAGCATTTATCTCACAACCCATTGACAATGAGTGAAAGGTTCACAATGTTCATATGCTCGTGTGGGAGGTATAATCTTATCAATCTACGTGGGGCAAGCTCTAACATATCAAGGAACAGAGCTCCATTTTGTTATGATAAAATACGTTGAACGAATTCTACACTTTAATACAAAATAACTAACCTATTCTGCTTGATCCATAACGTCTTCGTATGCTTGTGTAGCATAATCTAGAAGAAATAAATTTTGAAGGACTTCAGTCTTCACTAGAATGTAGACAAGAAAAGTTGCATGCCACTGCTGACAACGTGCCTTTCAAAATCTAATTTGCACTATCCTTTCTATATGATAAGACTAGCCATGAGAACGGGAAAAACTAAAACAAAATTCACAAAATAATAAAGGCATGTAAAATAGGCCATCCATCCCACCTTGATTGCAGCTGTAATTACTTTCTCCCCGGTTGACCCAGTGACATTCCCGATGTTGCCCTTCCAAGGCCTAGTTGGATCTTCTGGAGAAGCCAACCTCAAAAATCCATAAGTAGTCGAGGAAACTTGCACCCAACACAAAATGATTATATCCGGATAGTTATGTGATACAGCTCTCAGGGCCTGAAAATAATTATGGATTAAGGATTATCACTTAAATATGTGACATTGAATTTGAATTATCATTAAACTGATGAAAAGGATGCAGTAAGTACGAGAATGTTTAAATTTAAGCTCAAAAGCCTTCTAGCCAAACTAACTTTTTTGGTTAAAATCAAATAACATTATCTAGTAGCGTCAGCACATTTATCCCAAGGAATCGTTGAGGAGCTTCCATATCATTCATGTATGTAAACCACATAAAAGGTCGCTTTTGCTACAGTTTTATATATCACTGAGAATATTTTGGGTCATATTTTCCAAATAGATTTAGTTCTTCAAACCCAACTACTTGGATCAATACAACTAATAGTGATATTGCTAGACCTTAGTTCCACAAAGCAAGAGCGGCCGCGGGGGTGGAGGTGGGAAGCAGAAGATCATATAAGCTCCTCATTTGAGAATGTCGGAGAGCGTTTAGTAATAATTTATACGAGTAAACATGTAATTCAAAAAACATTGGTATAATTCGCAATTCATGTTAATTACAAATACTGTTTTAGCGAATGTAAGTAAATATTAAATCTATACGAAGTACATGAGCAAATCTGAGTTAATATTTTTCTAGTATCTTGTCATTACTTCATAGTTTCTCTTGCTTGGTATCTGTAACTTTTGTTGCCTAAGAGGTTCTATCCTAGTTGGGAGCGGGTACCTTTCTTGACGGGAGCGAGGTTCTAACGAAAGTCTGACAAAGGTGCGCGGGAGCGAGGTTGTAATGAGAGTCTGACTAAGGTGCGGGGGAGTGAGGTTCTAAGGTGAAATCGCCACCCCAAACGAGGTTCATGCAACGAAGTTCTAGACTACATATTTCGGGAGCCTCTTTTTTTCTTAGATTATTGATTCTTGATTATGAATAATAGGTTTTGAATTATCATCAAAATCTATGACAGTGCTTGCATTATATATGAAAAATAAATAATGCATAAGAGTAGTATAAGTTGAAAATAGTTTTTGATTTCTATTTTAACCATTTTCCCCTTGCCTAGTATATAAGAATAACCTTATTTATTAGGGTCAAACTTTCGATGGAAGTACTTATTTGACCCTTAACTTTAACTCATCAAATCTTTTGTTTACAATCTATATAATAATTTTCTTATATTAACTAGAGTGCTTTAAATATATATAGAACATCATAATGCTTGTCATACTGGTTGATCTTCTTTAATTAAATGTCACTTAATTATTACCTTCTTTACGTTTGAGATAAGGGGTAGTCTTTTAACAAAAAGAACAGGACTAATTCGCTCTTTTAATCTGCCAAATAGGTAGAGAATGCAAAATAAAAAAGCAAAAGCTACTCCTAGAGGGATTTGTAGATTGTGGATCCTGAAGAAAGTTTTGAGAATGGATAATCCCATGATGCATTTTAATTAGGTGCCAAACACCCAAATGAACTAATGCAAAATCTCATCCATTACTTCCTAGCTAAGAAATTATTTCCCATCTTAGCTAGCCTCTTCCTACCCAAAAGCTCTTAGTCTACTATAGCCAGCCAGCTTGTCAACATTCAAAATTGCCTGGCTCCCAAATCTGTGCCATAACTGTAGCCTTTTGATCCACCATCCTTTCAAATTCCATTATTTGTTTATATTATGTCCCACCATTTCAAGTTTCTTTGCCCAAGAAAAACTTGCATGCCCACTGATGTTGTACCACTTCCATGATGTTGTAACTATCCTCGAAGTCATCCCCAAACCACCATGTATTCTTAGCTCTAAAGGACAAAATCAGAATACTGCAATAATACATGAAGATTGCCGATCAAAAAAATATAATACATGAAGGTTTTCCCAGAACAATGCCAACCTGAAACTAGGTCCAAAATTGCCCCCAATCTTTAACCATACAGTTTACAAAAACCAAGTGTCGCCATGGTTGCTTGCGAACCAAATCAAGTTTTTCTACACGTATTTGAAATGCAGTGAAGCTTACCTATCATCAGAATCCTTTTATAAACCCGTAAAACCAATGAATTCACATGGCTCCTATTCTATAACTCTACCAAAAATCGCAAAATATATTGCGCCAGATTACCATACGAGTAAATATTAAAATCAGATGATATCACAACCATAGAAAATCGCTTGCATGTGTTGATTATTCGACATAGAACCTAAACAAGGCATAAACATGCATCAATAAAAATACAACTACAACAATCAAGCGTTGAATAGACTGTACATGCATGTATAGTTTGGTTTCTTTATTACCTGGAGAGCCTCAAGGCTTATTGTTGGGCTGTTGACTGCTTCAGAAAATCGGAAAATGGTAGACAGAACACCAGAAAATTCTTGAGCCTCAACAGGACCTGGAAAGATTTCACACAAACTGCTAAGGTGAAATTAAACAAGGCAATGTAAGAGCATACCATTCCAGTTTGCCCGACATCATGTAATTATAATCTCCTAAACTGGTATGAATCTCAGTGGCCTAGACACTCATTGCCAATTGCCAGTTGGTTTTCAGTTTGATGATTTAACATGGTACAAATATAGGCTTTAAGAGGTTTTGGAAGAACATCTAGACATATCCCGCCTGTGAGCACTAATTTGTGGTAATGATCCCTTATCATCCCCAAGACTAGTTTGTCCCATATTGGTAATTATCACCCGCAAGATTAGTTTATGAGTCCACACAGTCCATCACTTATCACCAGTTGTGTACGATTGGATGCTTTAACACATGTATAAGTACCTATATCACGATTAAAGATTCAACTTAAGTCTCCAGGCAATGACATTCGCACTCGTGCCAGCAATTATCTGCTAAACACTAAATAAGAACGTGTATTTTTGTCAACAAGTAATCACACAAGGTTTTCAACAAACTAAGTATAATCTCGAGATAAGCAATTTTGCAAGCCAACATAGATTATGTGCACTAAAAATAATCGTGAGTCATTCCAAGCCCCATATTCTTGATCGTACAATAAGTAACATCAGGAAGGGCAATTGATGCGGAACGTAACAGCAGTTTGGTCCCATAAAGATATTTGCCAGATATATATATTTTCGTCTGATTATTTAGTAGAATCTAAATAAGTATTATCATAATATTTAATTAGGTTACTTTAATATTTGCTTTTAGTTCCATTATTGTTATGAGTCAATTAGGTTGTTTTTAATTGTTTCCTTTGTTGTTATGAATCGATTAGGTAATCTTATTGTTTCCTTTTATTTCTATTTGGGTTACGAGTCTATAATAAATAAGAGGTTTATCGATGTAATCGGCAGACTTTGATGAATGAATTGAAAATTGCCTGAGAATTAGGGTTTTGACCCTTGTGCGTTTCCCTCTCCCCTTCTCTTTCCCTTCTCCCTATTTCTTTTCCGGCATCAATTGGTATCACAACACCAGCAAAGAAAAAATATCCACACCAGACATTAAAATAAATAAAAAAACCTTTTGCCCTATTTTTCTATCCGCAACCCTATAACAACTATGGTGACAAAGTCGGAGCTGTATTCAAAGCTTGAGGCTTTCTAACAAAGCCAACAAGAATTTCATAAATTAGTGAATGAGAGTTTTGCGCAACTACGAGCTACACTAGATAAATTGTTGGGTACTTGTGCAACTTCTCAAATTGATAGCAAAGATAAAAAAGAAAAAGTTGATCAGGAAAGTACAACGACTGAAGCAAATACTGTTTTGGTGGAAAAAATCTTGGAAGGCATTGAAATACAAGAATTTGTCCTTAAAGTTCAAACGTATGAAGAGGTTCTTGCAAATGCCGATGCGCTTACGTTTCCATATTCTATTGCCTCTCCACCAATCAATTATGTGGTCAAGGTCGAACGCTGCGATCTTACTGGAATTGATGATTTCATTTGCTCGTTTAACCCATATTTGTCAGTTCTCGTCACCAACATGAAGATGAAGCTTATTTGGATTCCATCATTAGCATATTCGAAGTACTTGATTTGTTGGCATGGGCGAGTTCAGTATTTGATTGGGAACTCGCGCTCAAGTTCTTTTTCTCAGTGGAGGAGAATGATGTGGAACGTAACGGCAGTTTGGTCCCATAATGATATTTGCCAGATATATATATTTTCGTCAAAATATTTAGTAGAATCTAAATAAGTATTACCATAATATTTAATTGGGTTACTTTAATATTTGCTTAAAGTATTACCATAATATTTGCTCGTGGACGATGAGAAAGCTTTTCAAGCTTAGGACTATAGGCCAGCAGTTTGTGAAGCATGTAATTGGCAATGGACAAGACACTTATTTTTGGGTGGATAATTGGTTTACTACTGGTCCTTTGTATAAGCTGCTCAATGATAGAACCATATCTATCCTTAGCAGAGCTTTATTTGCTAAGGTGAGTTCTATGATACACAATAGAAATTGGCTTTTTGGCCTAGGCCTAGAAATCCCAGGATTCAACACATTCAGAACTCTATTTCTGATTATATGTTGCCTCAAGTGGAGCGGGATGATGAAGTGATTTGGATTGGCTCTCCTACAGGAAAATACATTACCAAACAGGCAAACACACATGGGAAGCTATTCGAAGCCAGAGAGAGAAGGTTCCTTATGCTCACGTGGTTTGGTTTCCTAATAATGTTCCTAAATGAGCCTTCATACTATGGTTAACTTGTTTAAAGAAGCTTTCCACTAAGACAGACTTAGACGTTGGGGGATGGGTGTGGACCCAATTTGTGTGCTATGCAGTCAAACCGAAGAGAGTATCCAGCATTTGTTCTTGGCATGCAACTATTCCGGAAGAGTTTGGGGGAATATTTTGGCTAGATTTCAGATTTGTAAAGTGATCGAGGAATGGGATAATGAAATTGCTTGGGCCATTGGTTTCTGCAAAGGGAAGAGCTTCAAATAGTCGTTGTTTCAACTGGCCTTTGCCAAAGCTGTTTATCAGCTATGGATTTAGCGAAATTCACGTGTTTGGAGGTCGCCATAGCAGCTCTGAGGAGGTCTTGGCTTGTATTAAGGAGAATATTCGATTGAAGATGCACATGGGGAAGTTCCCTAATTCAAGGGAAAATAGGAGTACATGTGATTCTTGGCATGTTTCTCATAGTATTTTAGAGCAAGTTGTAAATAGAACCTAGTGGATGGAGAAGAAGTCTGTATAGGACTTTTTCTTTGGAACAGTTTGTTTTTGCAGGCTTGCCCCTTTGGTTGTATTCTTTTGGGTGGTTATAAAATTTACTCTTCCATTATTGTTATGAGTCAATTAGGTTGTTTTTAATTGCTTCCTTTTGTTATGAATTGATTAGGTAATCTTATTGTTTCCTTTTATTTCTATTAGGGTTACGAGTCTATAAATAAGAGGTTTATTGATGTAATTGGCAGACTTTGTTGAATAGATTGAGAATTGTTTGAGAATTAAGGTTTTGACCCTTGTGTGTTTCCCTCTCCCCTTCTCTTCCCTTCTCTCTATTTCTTGTTCAGCATCAGCAATACCAAAGAAACTAATAGAATTTAGCAATAAGTGATGGACATGTGTGGAAAGAAAGCGATTGTAAATTTAAAAACAACTATGCAGTCTTCGGCAAATCCAAAATCCATAGGGGCTAAGCATTCAGAGTGAGCCATCCTCTCATAATTTTGGTAGACTAATGATGAGCAAATTCATACTCACCTGAAATGGCTAGCTGAACCTATACAGATTTATTAATTATTAGTCTCTTGCATCCAAAACCGTCTAGCAACCGTTACTACTTTTCTATATCTACCGATTCTCAGAAGTGATGACCTAGTTAAGTTGCATATAGATTTACCGGGAATACTAAACTTTAGTTCTTAACCCTGTGGCTAGTACTGTATTAAGGAAACAACATGGCTATAGGATGTGATCACTATTCCTAGTAACCAAAACTGCAAAAGACCACTAAAGTATCCACTAATTTGACATTCACATACCCAGCTCCACATCCTATTATGAGCTAGCCCCTTATAGTGCATAATCTAAGACGAAGAGTCTTGTTTTGATAGTTAGATTAGTCCAAGTCCAACAATAGGTTGCCCAGCATAAATCTGTGCATGAAATTCCCCCACATGATTATATAAGATGCTGCAAAACATTGGCACTTGGAACATGGGTTCTTCATGGGTACAGGAACATGATTCTTCAAATGCTATGTAATGTAGTAAAGGTTAGGCTAATAAAAATACAAAACTTTTAACGGATTTCTAAATGTACAAGCAATTCTTTAACAATTGCATACAAAGAAAATGAAAAGATAGTCTGCTATGCCTCAAACTAATAATGAAATAACACAATTTCAGTAGAATTATGCCCCATGTACTTTTGTGTAGCATATGCCTCGGATACACAAATTGTGTAGCATATAAGCGCGTGGGGCCCTTGATAGGCACGCAAATGTTCACATTAGCGCTCCCTAATTTACACTTGTTGAGTCCATTTATATTGTTACTCGGAGTTTAATGCTTGATTTTTGTGTTGTAGGCAATTGGAGGATTAACGTGCTAATGAGCTTTATTTAAATTCAATTAGTGCAAAGTTGGTTCACAAGGTTGCGCATTAACACGTGATGTTCAATGCATGGCCAATCATATTATTTAAGGTGGGGTGCCCACTAATATTTTATAAGTAAGAGATTTATTTTAATTCTCATATGAAGAAATGGGTTAGCAATTGGACCATGGTTCTGGCAACATGCAAGCAAAAGGGAATGTGGGGTCAACCGGTCAAGTACAATTGCAGCAGAGATTCGTGGAAATAGAAAAGTTGAAGGCGGTAGCACTGATATAGAAGAAAAGAGGGTTTTCGGCTTGACCCGCACGGCATATAACATGAGAATTATTGGCAGCCTATAAAAGGGAAATAGAAGCTACGCATAAGGGAGACGACACATATGAGAGGAGAAAAAGGGATGTGCACATAAGGGAACCACGCATCACCACCTCGGACGGAAGGCATTACTGGGCATATAATATTAGGAAGTGTACTAGGCGTTCAATGACGGCTGAAAACAGAACCAAAACTCCAATCCCTTCCACTCCGATGGCCAGCTAACTCCCACTCTAGGGCGTAGATGAAGCTTGTAATCCGAGTATTGGTATTTTTACTTTGATTTAGGGTCTCAAGTCCAACCCATTTGGACCCCTTAGAGGTTCTAACCATGGAGCACGCAAATCCCAAAAACGCATAGTTTCGCCTCCAAAAATGACTACTCTAGTCGGGGAACGCATTAGATATTTACCTAAACTGGTAGGTCCTTGAGCGGATCCCACATTAGCCGACGTTGGTCTCTAACTAGAAAAGTAAATGCTTGAGCTTGAGAGGCTTCTAGTCCAGTAGGTCAGTAAAACTCACTAGGATAAGCGGTATTATTGAACTAGACAAAACAACAAGCAATGAAACCACAAACAGATAAAGCAGCTAAACTATAAGACAAGTAAGCCTCTCCAGACCATACAAGGACACGTAGAGCCCACGCGAAGGGTTTGGTTAAGATATGCCAGATTCCACCAAGTATACAAATGGAACCTAACCATACATGTCCTCTTATATCTTCCAAATCGTCTACACTAACAATCCATACTCCCCCTCCCCCCCCCCCAAAGGGTATTTACTGTTATTCAAACTTGGTTGTATGAATCTTATGGATTTATGTGTGAAATTATTTTTCCTATCAATCATATGTGTTTCATTTTCTATAGATTAAGCACGATTGATATAACGGTTTTAATTGTTTCTCGATAATTGGGTGAGATGGGTTATGCTCCGTAAGACGAGTCGTGCTATTACACAATCTATGCCAAAGAGACTATTCGTGCTAGAAAGACGATTCGTGCTAGGCGACGATACCCCATGCCATTTGATGATTCGCACTTATCATTAGGCAACATGTGTGGGCCTGCGAACCTAGCAGCATTCGGATTGATTCGAATAATCAGCTCTTTATTATCGAATAAATATCAATACGATGGGTCAAGTGGATTCGAAATCCTAGACTTTTTCCCCAAATCAATCTCTTTTTACAATCAAGCATTCTAGTTAAAGGTTCTACAGTAATATTTTACAAATCAACAATCGAAATCCTCTTTCTCGAATTGAATTAAAAAGCAAATGAAATCTCTACAACTTAGCCTTTAATCCCTAAGGACGATACTTGAAATATTTGCCACTATTCGAGAGATTAGTAATAATTGTTCAACTTAATTAGTAAATTTTTTTGGTACGGTAAAACAGCGATCAGCCCTCACCTTTCTACCCAACTCACGTAACAGTTCAAGATTTCATAAAATGTATGGCATTATGGAATGGAATCAAATAATTTTAGTAGGAATTTTCTCATTGAATAAGATTTGAGGGTTGGAGACTAAAACCAGCCAAAATATTGGTTCTTCAAGCAAATTGCAGTCCTAGAACTCAATACCCTTGCAACTTGTACTGGAGTAAATTATCAGGTTAAAATTATAAAAGATCCTGCTGGAACAATAACCAATGGCTATCATTTTCAATTGGAAACATCTTGAAAGAAACCAATTTGCATTCGACTGGTAAGGGTTTCAAACTAGAAGCCCTCACTCCCAGTCACCATTAATGAATTATGATGAGATTAAAAAGATTTATCACTTTACAAGTACATAGTACCGGATAAAGACTTGGAAGGTACTTATGAAAACACCACAAGCAAAATCATACTCCCTTTTACCTTCCAAATATTTTTATAATTAATGTGTAGAATTAAGAAATTTTACTATGAATTTTTCCTATTTTTAATGTATTTTTTCTTGATTTTTTTAATTATTTTGATTTATTTTGCAAATTAATTAATAATAAATAATCCCTTTGGAAAAAAAAAATCTGAATTTTTTTTGTAGATGGTTAAATATATTATGATGATATTCCAATTGGTACTTTGTTGGGAAAAAAAAAACCATGTACGCTCCTCGGACGAAAGTCCCCAATTTTTTGTCCCAAATAGCACCTTTTATTGTCCTACTAAAAAGATTGTCCCAATTGAAAAGTAATGGACAAAAATGATGAGTTTATTCTTTTACCCTTACTTTTTGAAAGTAAGTACATGCAATGATGATGTTTTGAAGGATAAAAGGAGGAAAGAAAAAATATGACTAGTGTAATGAATTTAATAATGATGTTCTTCTAATAAGTTGGAATCCCCAAAGTGAACAATAAATTGGGACGGGGAGAGTACTACATCGTCTTAGAGACAAAAACTCGATGTTTTCCTTAATAGTTTATGAGCTCACAAAGTATCAAAACATAGAGACCAAAGCTAACCTCTATATAATTCAGCTAGAAACATATCTTTGACTTTAGGAGAGGGAGGTGAGGCAGAGAGAGCTGAAGTCAAGCAATTAATAGCAACAGCCTGTAAAAATAGGTAGAATAATGGAATCAAAAATAAAAATTAGCAAGGGAACATATTAGCGCTTGCCAAGTTAAGCCTTACTTGAAATATTATCATTCTACTTCATACAAAGCAAAAATACTAAGGGACAAAGCACAAAAGGAACAAGTGCGGAAGTGCCCCTTTTATGTAGAAGTTTCAAGAACGAAGATTTGTTCCACAGATTTTTATAAATGAAAGGTCATGTTTGGAATTTTAAACTGGGCAGATCAGAACAGATAATCAAGCCCACCAAGTCAAAGACCGCCTACTTGTCCAAACCTTGATTGAACCTTGACCTTCCCAACAACTAAGGGAAGGATAAGCTCGTGAATAACTTGGCTAGCTCACTAATTGGCATCTCTAATTGAACGAAATCTCCTATGCCATAGCAAACAATACTAACCAGCAGACTAGACTGATCACTTCTATATGGAAAGCCCTGCTCAATTCTTGCTCGAATAGATGAGATGAGAGTTGGCAACAAGTTCACCGGCATTCTTGAATAACTGCAAACAAGTAATAAACAGTTGATAAGCACTGGTAACTAAACATCCAATTAGTTAAAGTGGTTTTAATGGGCGGGATCACATTGGGCAAATAGCTTATTCGATATTAGATTGCAATAATAGCACAACCATTTCAGGTCCTATACAGGATGTCATGAAGAACTAAAATAATGAAAAGATTAGCAACTATGAAAACGAGTTGAGCTCAAAAACAACATATTTCCATGTTGCATTGATTTCAATTTTTTCTCTGTTTATGAGGACCAACAAACAAAGTTAATCCACGTAATGATGCCATAATAAACACAGGACCGCAAAAAGTTCTGAACTGGAAGAATAAACTATCTGATCGGTGCGACTTTCAGAGATCAGATTCAGATGAAGTTACAGTGGTGGAGATATATAAAATTCACTTGCTCCAATTATCACAATAAACTTTAACCATTTTCTAGTACAATGTCCTCCTATATGAAATTTCGGAGAACTTTCTGTAAATTGAGACCTCTAAAATTGTTACACCACCAAATACCGAGCAGTCAACAAGCAAAAAAATAGCATAATTGAGGGCCAGACACTATTTTCCTCTTAGCATGAGAAGACCAGGTAAACACACGACAGGATACTGCATCTCTTTGATACATGGTGGTGAAATGGTCGATTATTAACCAGTCAACGTATTAATTGTGGAAACACTGGAAAGATTAAAGAACACTTTCTGTGCAGAATTTCAACAAGAATATATTCAGAACGGGTGATCAGTAGATGAATTATGTTTCAAGAACACATCTAAACAAGAAGTGTTCAATGACATAAGAAATGAGTATATCACACAGCCTCAATAGGAAAATAAAAAATAAAACTCGAAGCGGACAATAGTTCTTTAAAGACCCCAAGTTTTGTTGTATCCTGTGTCACGTAATTTGAGTAGTTTGAACTACTTAGTCGATATTGGGTTTGTATGATATAACAGTGTATGTTGTGCCACTCGATTTGGATAGGTATTCGAACAACTAAATGTAATGGCATTGGTGGTGAGTCTGGTGACTTACAGAATGACACCACCAAATGAAATTCCTAGCTAACCGCTGTGAAGGAAGCTGGGTACGATAGTCTTCTCAATACTAATGCAAGAAATAAATAATATATCTCAATGAAGGAATCTTGAAGCTAATGAAGGCATAGCAGCCTCGGAACAGTATTGCCAGTCAAACAAGATATGAAGGAATCGAAGAGTTCAAAAACTAATGAAAATGTTACTTAGTCCAGATAACATAATCTATTGTCCATCTTTATTGACTTGCTTACATTCCGATAGCAATTAAGATTTTTCTATGATTTACTATAACAGGTTTTCAATGAAAATATTGGAATATGAAGCGATGCACTGTTTAAAAACACAGTTTTTGAAAATGGGTGTGAACTGAAACCTTCCCAAATCCAAATTTAGAGATTGAATTTGAAAGCCCAAATTGATATCTTCTGACCAAATTAACTAAATTATCAACATTGAGAGGACTTCTAGCAAATCAACAAAAAATATTAAAAGCCATTCTATCTTGAATATGAAGTTCAAATTTTTTTTAAGTTTGGTGAATATCCAGAAAATATTAAAAGCCATTCTATCTCAAATATCAAGTTCAAATTTTTTAAGTTCGGTGAATATCCAAAAAATTTATAGGAATTTCATGCTGAAATAATGTCACAATATATTTGTTCTGAATTGGCATGTTAGAGAACTTTTATCACATAGGTGAATTTCAAATCTTGGGTTGATAATAATATTCAAAATGCCCATCAGGTGCGAAAAAGAGTCCAGATCTTAATGAAGTACCTTACTTTACTTTGGAGCCAATTGCGATAAATCCCTAGTGTTAGCTTCTTGTGATGAATTTTGTCCTCTTCTGAATTTATAGAATTCAACCAACCTTTCTAGTTTCTACTATAAGTACAAGACTATCGAAGCAGCACTTTTACCCAAGTGTAAATCAATCTTTTTCTTTAGTTTGCTCTAATATTCTGACACGTGTGCGGATTTTATTTTCTTTGAATTCTGAACAAAAACCACTTTTATGAACCTGCATCGCGGTGCCACGTTTTCCAGTGTTTGTAAGGGAATCAAGGAAGAACAATTATGCACCTCCAACATTAGCAGAAACACTAGGACGGCCCATATGATTCTATAAGTTTTCATCTCTTCAATATCTTCACAAGTCTCCTTTGAATCTGTGATTGGGTCTGCTCCCCGCTAACTTCCATATCAAGACCGCGACCCATCGCAAAACATTTAATCACTGATTAATGAGAGCGCTGAAATGCAACTCAATTAACTTTGTGTTGACACCGGAGTGCAGCAGCATACTTCTAAGAATGTCAACTCATCTCAAGAAAACCTTAATATTGTTCTGCCATTCCAATTACTTTATGGCTATAACTTCCTTAACTCAACAATCTACTTCTTTTTCAAATACATCGACTGATTAGAAATTGTGGTGCTTTAGTGTGTGTCACGACTTACAGCAATCAGGGTCAAACTTCATATTGACATTTTTTGAGAACTAATGAAAACTTTATACAGTTAATACTGGTGACTAAGCGTCATCTCAGGCACAGGAAGGGAGATAGTTGATGCTCAACGAGGTAATATCCAAAAACCAACAGTTTTAGACATGTGGTTTTTCAGCTCTTTCTCATGTCTTCAAGCTTTTCTATTGCAACATCACTATTATCTCTTCGTCTATCAATAATATGGTGACCATATTTACTAGCTCAAAAAAAGAAGAGAAAATAGACCTTAGTTCTCCATTTCTCAAATTAAATAATTAAGCATGATTGTCTTACTAATTAATTATTATCTTCCCCAAACTTGGAAAGTTCCGGGGACCATGGGCGAGAGGCAGACCAGGTCCCTAGACTCCCTACTGTGACCGGAATGTGACATCAAGCATTAAAAAAGCCAAAATAGTTTACCCCACATGAAAAACAAAGTGTAACAAACATGGGAACAATGATGAGGATCCTTACGGTGTGGATGATATCAAAAGCATGAGAAGTTTGAACGAGGTCGCCAGCAACACATTATGATTTTCATGCTGGATCAAGTAGAGAACGCCTACAGCAAAATTACAAAAAGATACCGCAACAAGAAGTGGAAATGTAAATGCAAAAGTCCGAGGGAACATCAAGGAAGATATAAAAAGGGAGGCTCAGCTTTCAATACAAATGCACTGCCAACAAAGGATTCCACATACCAGTATGTAGTTGCATTAGTATCTGACCAAGTGAACTTGAAAGCGCCGTGAAAGATCCACACTTAGTAGATTCCTTGTATTCTGCTACTTGAAGAAAAACAGATGCAGGGCCATCCAGCATAGCCACAAGAGTAGAGGCAGATGCCATTCGTGCCTAGGTATCAAAGTGTTATAAGTCAGCAAAGCATCACTACAGCACAACTAAAGTCTAAAACTACAAAACTAACTCATCAGAGATAAAAAGAACTAAAGATACAGTAATATATCGTGTCAAATTGAACAAATCAAAATCGGACATATTAAGAAATTTTCTTTAAGGAAATTCTTAATTGTAATATATGATAGGCGATAGGACAAGAAATACCTTTAAATATGGATCAAACAGCAAGCACGTCATTAAAGTAGCTTCGTACTTCCTGTTCCTGTAAATAAGCATTTTGCATGAAAAAGAACGAAGATGCAAAAGGAGAACCGGCCAGCAAGACAAACAGGGTTAAGTCTCTGGACATAAGCTTCACCTTGGCTGTAGCACATCACTGGAGGGCAAAAGCATTGTCCACTGGGCAGTGAATATTTTGGGGTCACCTCGACAAAGATCCTTCCAATTGGAGTCAAGTGTGAAATGCATCAATTTCAAATTGTTTGGTAGATAACAATTCATAATATTACTTTTCTCCGCAGACATCCAAAAGTAAGCAAAACTTGTGAAGATTTACCATCACTTTGCCTTCACAAGGCTGCTTTTAGTGCAGAAGTTAAGAAGAAAGAACAACCCCCATTTAGGAATTAAGGACTAAGGTAAGTCAAAAAAACTGCAAAAGTAAAAAACATGGCCTGAGCTTTCTGATAATGGTATGGACCACCTCTCTGCTTTTAAATAAGTCTATATGTTGTCAGGTAAAGCCGATGAGAATAAGAGTGAGCAAACACAAGCACTTCAAGGCATAGTTCAAAGTCAGTATCAGTCACTCACGCAGAGACTTCAATGTGGTGCTATCAAGAGGTGCACAAAGATGTCTTAAAACATCTCAAATTTGAAATAAAAAAATTCTGAAAAACTTAAACATCATAAGGAAGTCATGATCTAGACAGTGCACACCTATGAAGCACGGGTACTCCGAAAATAGTGACGTATGAGTACCGGGTATGGGTACGGCACCGGTACGGCAAAACACGTACCTGGTACTTCTGGGTACTTTGATCGATACTTCTCTGGGTATGTTTGGGCAAATTTGTAATGTTTTTAAAACTTCAGGGGTTCCAAATGAAAAGCTTAAATTATTGGTCTTCAAATTCAATTTCTCATTGCCTTAAATTCAAAGAGCACTTCCAACTGATTTTTAGATCTAGGGCTTATACTTTTCATTTCAGTGGGTGAGAGAGAGCAGGCGATATCCTCTCTTCCTCCGTTCCCCCCCCCCCCCCCCCCTTGTGTGTGTGTGTGCGCATTGTTTGATAGGAAGATGAGTTCAAGCAATGGTTTGTATTGTACCTCATTGACTTGCACTACTATGCTTTTGCTCATGAAATTAGCTCTTGTTATCTTGCTTGTAAAATATGTTAAGAGTTGTTATACATTATAAAGCATGCTAAAAATATGTAAAATAAATAAAAAAATGTGCCGTATACCCTACTTTTTTGGGTTTTGCCGTATCCCGTACCCGTACCTGTGCTTCATTGGTGCACACCATAAAGCATCAATAGAAGCAAAAAAATTAAATCTAGAAATGGATGGTAGTTAAAAAAACATATAGTTCAACAAAACCATTCAATTAATGTGATCACTTAAAATTGAAATCCGCAAAATAACACGACAAAAATGCAGATGCCATAGCAATACCACGACAAAAAATGTAACATCAGCCATAGCAGTTTTAACATATTCTCTATCTCCACAATATATCAAGCATGATATTGCAGAAACCGGTATATCTTACAAAAAGTAATATTTACATTTGATAGAATGTTCTTAAAGTTTTGGCCACTTTGAGGGCAATTTTCCGGTATTTCTTACAAAAAGTAATAATGTTCTTCTGTGAGGTTTCGTTTTGTTTGTAAACCATTTACTGGTTGCTTATCTGCATACTCACAGACCAGAAAGATCCATACGACCAAATACTTAGGAAACTGTACCTCTTTCTTGCGGGTACTTGATGGTTTGTGTTCAGTTGGTGGACAGAAAATTCTTAGCATTAAGCTACCATTGCTTATTATGATTTTAAAATTACCAATTTATTTGTAAGGTGATAATATTGAAGCATGGTTCAAAGCTGCATAGGGATGCCTTGGCTAAATCATCTTGGTTGCAGTAGCATTTGATAACAGTGGCGCGATATCAGTTTAATTAGTTATACTTGTGTACCAGGTTTGCATTGACCTGTACTGAGACATATTGGCTGACGTTGCATTTTTTGTCGTGGTATTGCTATGGTATCTGCAATATCATGCTGAGATACTGTTGAGATAGAGACTATGCTAAGAGTTTCTCTATCTCAGCCCTAGCAATACCACAATAAAAAATACAACATCAGCCAATGTCTCAATACAGGTCAATACAAAACTGCAACACAAAGAGAACCAATTAAACTGATATCGCATCACTATATTAAGTGTTGCCACGACCAAGATGAGTTAGAGAAGGCATCCCTATGCAGCTTCAGCTTTGAACCATGTTTCAATATTGTCACCTTACAAATAAATTGGTAATCTTAAAATCACAGTACGCAAAGGTAGCTTGATGTTAAGAATTTTTCGTCCACCAACTAAACACAAAACATCTACCCGCAAAAGGTATAGCTCCCCTACTCAAGCATTTGGTCCCATGGATCTTTCTGGTATATGAGTATCACATGCAAGCAACGAGTAAATGGCTACAAACAAAACAAAACTTTACAGAAGAACATCCTATGAAATGTAAATATTACTTTTTGTAGGAAATACCGGAAAACTGCCCTCAAAGTGGCCAACTAAGGGTCATGAATTCTCAATTTGGTCAAAACTGAAGAACTAAGATCTGAAATAAATAATTATGAAATTGATGTTGTTGAGCCACCTGAATGCAGACAATAGCAGCCACTCTGGCCTTGGAGCAGCGAATACTGTTTGCATCTTTTGTTGATCCGTCATTGTCACTGTAATCTGAATCAGAAGACGCTTGATCCAAATTTGAATCATCAGCGTCTGATGAACACACACATTCCTGAGCTTTCAGATGGTGCAGATTTGTCAAGTCACGTTTGCGCCTATGCGGTGGCCTATATGGACCGGACCCTGATTTACCAGATTCTTCTGAATTCATCTTGAGGCTTATAGAACTTACTTCCTCCTTGTGACCAGCCAATAAGGGATAGACAAATTGAGATCTGTTGGCAATACCATAGGTGAAGAACATCCGTAATGCTGCTACAAAACCCGCCACCTTCAAAATCAACGTATCGCATAAGCAACAAAAACATAATAGTTGCAGTTACTTACCATTTAAGTGATCAGTTCCTAAACCACACAACAGTAGGTGTTAGAGAACAAGATGCACTACTTACATAGTCTGAAAGTGGTCCCTTAGGATCCATAATAACCAAGTGCAGGCAATGCAGAAGTGAAGTATAAAACCTGCAGAGCAGAAGCCCCAAAAAATCATATCAGAAGTTTCCTGACTAAAACGTTTGCGCAAGGTAGATTTGATGAGGATAGGGGAGGGAAAGCAGGCTACCTGGCCATAATATCATCTTCCACAAGAAAATGCTTAGATGCCAAGACGTCCATCACTTCTTTAAGAACCTAATTATAAAACACAGACAGAAGTCAGCAAAATTCAGTAGATACGGTTCACGGTTGGCTAAGCAAAGGAGTCAGCTCACCTGAACTGTAGATTGCCAAATGTCTACTGAAAGAGAAGACCCGACTCTTGAAAATACATCGCCAATCATAGTCAAGGTGGCAGTTTGAACTTCCCATAAACTGTTGTAGCCAGGTATTCCCTTTCCCAGTTCAGCAACATATCTTTGGCCGCCACTCGAGGAAGATGAGCAAAGTAACTCAGCATGAGAATATGCCACTATGCTGATAAGGAAATTTAATAGTTCCGTATTTTCTGATAGTGAACATTTTCTCTTGTAGACACTTACAAGACATCTGGAATAAAGAGGTCACAGCATGAATTTATATTTGAAGCAACGAATGGTATGTCTGATTAATTTAATGACCATGTAAGCTCAAGCACGAGAAATTGTAAATGAGATAGCAAAAAGTGATAGGAAAAACTCAGTATATCTAAACATAAGAAAGATTCACGAGATCCAAATCCAAAACAAGTGTCAACACAATCATGTAGACTTCTATTCTTGCGGCTGGGATGCAAATTCGTGTGAAGCTCTCTTGAAGGAACAAAGCGTGGGAATAATATGTTACTGATGAGAAGGACTGCATGGCTCAGAGAGTCACAAGTATCAGACTGGAAAAAAAACAGCCAATCTGCAGCACCAATGATATTTTAACTGCATGGTTGGTTTGGTGCTATCGACACAGATTCGTCCAAATCCAGGCTGCCCGATGACATGTCATGCTGCAATGTCAGTCTTCTTTTCCCTCCATCTTGGCTGCCCAGCCAAGACAAATACTGCAGCCTCAATCTTCCATAGGAAGAGTGCCACCTCAACTAGCTCTTGATCTAACCATCAGTCCCATCCCTTTGTTCCTGTACCAACCTCCCAACTTAGAGGCTTCAAACGCTTTCAGAAACCAAAAACCAAGCTGGGCACTGAGGCCCTGCACCCGACATCGAAAGGCTCACAAAAAAGTTTATTCTATTGTATGACCCCCTCTTCATTTAGGCCCAGTCATTCCATGATGATTCCTCCATATTAGGTTTAAGTACCTTGAACAAGGGGGTGGTGCCTCCACTGGTTCTCCATCGAGGGTATGGGGCCACAACACAAGGTGGCACTTCGAGGCTGAAGCCATCGTCTGACAGGCCATAAGGTCAATTACTGTAGCAAGTCAAGAATCTCGGGTCTCAATGCATCAATACTTTCCTTACGATAAACCCATTGACTCAGATAGTTTGGCCTCTTTCTTCAATGCTATTATAGGGACAAATGACTCCAGAGAAACTATTTGAACACGGTGGATGGCATGAGAACAAGTATCCAAAAAGAAAAATAACGCAACTGACCTCATAGTCTCTAAATATTGTCCTATAGCTTTGGCTACAACATTCCCTTCCAAAACCCTCTGTCTACCAGCTTTCTTAAAAATCGTATTCAGCATCCTTCCAAAGGATTCAAGCATGAGAGCCCAACAACAGGAATTTATGTCAAGGGATACATGACGGCTAACATTGTAGATCTGCAACAAGCAACATTTATCAACAGTTGAGGCTCTTCAACAACACCCAAACAATCCACTACTTTCACCTATGAATACACAAGTAAAAACCAGTCGTTTTCTCTTCAAAACAAACGCACACATTACTATCCATATGTGATGAAGTTCAAACTCAATATAATGGTATATCATTCAGGAGCAAGCTGTTCCATCTCCATTATGACATTGCACCAAATTATGATAACTGGGTATGGTAAGGGATATATAGAGACAAAGGAAATCAAATGCAGCATAAAAAGAAAGTTTAGCAACAGAGAAGCAGAGATCACTACCAAGTGGGATAATTCCACAAAGGTAGGAGTCATATCATCTACGCCTGCAGAATCAGCAGCATTCCGAGCCAGTTCCATCAAAAACATCAAATCAGCCGTCACCTAAAATTCACAAATACATAAATTAAGAAGCACTGCGAACATTATAGAACAGACACTGAATTTTAGACGCCCATTTCAATTTAGTGAGCAACGAATAAGATGGGCGAAAATTAAGTAATACAAAAGGGGGATCTTTGGTACCTCGTGGGAAGGCATGTCGGGGGCAACGGCGATCAGAGTCTGGGAGTGGGAGAATATCGAATGGTTGAGGAGGCGGATGAGGGTGGTGGAAGGTTGTGAATTTAGGGTTTCGTCCCTGAGGGTCAAGAATGCCGTCCTCCATGACCCAACCGACGACGAGAATGAAGACGCCGAAGACGATGCTGCTGCCATAGAGGAGGTACCACAGGGAAAGTTCCCTTATGACGCCTCAGCACCAACAACCATTTTTGCCCTGCTTGTGGAGCTCCTCCTGCCCTACTTCTGGGGTTACTTTCGAATCGCAGACAGTTTCTCAGGGATATCGCAGGAGCAACTGTACAGGTTTTGTTTGGCCTTGGGATGAGAGGCCAAAAAAGACTTGTTGAATGACTGCGGAGTTGAACAAACACACAAGTTTCTCAGTTAGGCAAAGAAATCAAGTTTCGCGTCGGAGTAAACAGGGTGTGTTTTTTCAGGACGAATCGAACTGTGATGCCGCGCATGAGATGGGTTCGCGCGCCTTCGACAAAGCCTCTTGTTCAGTTGTTTGACGGCATCGGGTGTAAGTCTATTCTAATATGGGTGAGTACCCGCTTGATAAAATCAGATTTTATTAAATTTTGATAAAATTAATTTATTTTATCAAGTGGGGACAAAAATCTGATAAAATCTCAAATTTATCAAAAAAAATTCTCCACTTGATAAAATCAACTCTTGATAAAATCAGATTTTATCAAGTGGGAAACTCACCCATATATCTATATTATTATTGCAGAATGTGTTTTAGCAAGGAGAGTCGTGGAAGCGATATGTGGCACCAAGAAAATCTTTAAAATTTGAAATTTTAAAGTGGTGGAAATTATTCAATCTGAACTTCGAGATTTAAAAATATTACCATTTAGTTATAAATTTTCAGATGAATTGAAACATTGCCAAAACATAATTAACATTAATACCAAAAACAAGAGTTACCCTCTTTCTCTCTCTAAAAACCTCCCAACCCTAATCTCCACTTCTGCAGCCTCCCCCTCCCCCCCCCCCCCCCCCGTTTTTTCGGCGGCGGGAGGGGGAGGATTTTCTCCTATCTCTCTCTCTCTCTCTCTCTCGACAGGTTATGCGTGGATCTTGTGTCCGGCGGTTTTCGATTGACCACGATTGCCGCTTCTTCCAGTTCTCCCTCCTCCTGCGCCTGGTTTGCCTTGCCTCCAATGTGACTGTTGGGTTTCACCGGTTATGCCTAACGGCTTGGCTTGTGCTTTTGGATGTTCGCGCGATGGGTTTGTGTCTGGCAGTGGTGCGTTTTGGGTTCTTTTCCCGAATCTGGAGGCCTATAGTTTTCAGTTTTTGTTCCTCTTTGTCACCGCTGTGGACTGCTGGGTTCCTTTGATTTGATGCCTAACGGCTTACGACTAGAGTGGCGGCTGGATTTCTTCGGTTCTCTGGGCGGTGGATTAGGACCTGACGTGGTCGGGGTGCGGACAGCAGAGGGGTTAGCGGCATGAGCAAAGGAGCAAGGCGTTTCTAGTGTTGAGGAAGATTCGGCGGCGGCTTGGGATTCGTCCTATGAGATGGTTGTTGATGGGATGCGGTACGGGGAATCTTGTTTTGGTCTTTCGTTGAGAGACAGGCGAGTCGTTCGCAATTCGTCTCCTTTCCGATGGCCGCGGATGATTACATGAGCGGATGGCGTTAATGGTGAGGCTGATGGTGGCGTGGAGAGGTTGGGGTGCAGTTTTAGGGTTTGTTTGGGCTTGGCCCATTCGTTGTGGGCTCTGTGGGGTTTCCTTGGTTGGTCTCTTGCCAATCAAGGGTTTGGGTCTCGGATTAGGCATAGGATCTCTCTTAGCAATGTTCTTTATTGACTTTGTTAGGGTTTTGATGCCTTGTATCCTTGTTCCTTTTGATCTTTAATTTCGAAGGTTAATAAAATTTTGATTATCAAAAAAAAAAAAAAAAAATTACCAAGTATAACTTTTCGGATGAATTGACTACAATAAGCAACTTTTCGAAACATTACCAAGTATAACTTTTGGATTCTATTCTTCCCCTAACATTACCAAGTATATTACCATTTAACTTTTGGATTCTATACATTACCAAGTATAACATTACCAACTTTACATTTACGGACAAATTAGCACAAATTATTTAACATTCTTTATTGGATATTGACTACCAATTAGCACCAATTAGTCCGAAAAAAATAGGAAGTTGGTAATTGGTGTCTTGACTTTACCACCAGATTTCCTATGTGAAAAAAACTCAAAAAGGAAAATGTTAAATGTAAAGTTTCCTATGAAAAAAAATTCCAAAAAGGAAGTTCCCTCCCTCCCCTAACATATTGTCTTCTTCCATCAGTAAATGAGAACCGATCCTCTCCCCTTGCACGTACCATTCTACCACCGACGCCGCTGCTTCCAATAATTTCAGGTTAGTTGGTTTTAACACTGACCCCGCTGCTTCTGATTCTATTCTTCTTCGCTATTTTTTTTGGTAAGTGTCATACAATTTTTTGTGCCCCGTTTACAGGATGAATAATGAGAATGTTAATCCTAATATTGCCCGACGCAACCAAAGCGGCAATTATCTATATGTCACACGGATCCTAAAACGTCCAAACAAGCACACCGGGTCAAATTAGGGGTCCTACGCAACAAAAAACTTAATTGTGAAGGTAATAATACCTACTCTTCTTTGTCTTGTGGTATTACTTACTACCAATCTTTATTATGGCCATATTCCAATCTTTAAAATCTCATCTTACGGCCATATTCCAAACTTTATTTTTTCTATAAAGTTGAGTATGGGTGATAACAAAATGGGTGTAGTTAGTAGCAGTTTATTTTTTATTAAGAAATAGAGTATGGAAGAGATTTACGTTGGCTGATTTTTAAAGGAAACGAAAAAAGTGGGGATGCGGAGGATTGAATTTACGTTGGCTGATTTTTATCCGCTAATATTTGGTTTGTAATAATAATAATTTTTGCATTGCCGGTCTTATTTTATACAATTCATTTATAACTTTTACATTTTCAATCTTATTTTAATTGAAGGGCGCGTGCGTTTAAAAAGTAAAGTAGCTCATTTACATGAAGATGCTCAGAAAATTGTCAAAGAGGTGAAAGACTCTACTGGATCAATGGAGATTTTGCTTTAAGGACACAAAAGCGGAGTTTATCTTACGATGTGTACCGTCCGATTTGGAAAAAATGATGTCACAGGTATAATACCAAACGGCTAGATTTATAGTGCAGTGCATAACTACATCTAACACCTTACTTTGTATCGTTTAATAGGATAATGGGGTTGACATGCTAAAAAGGTACATATCTCAATACCATGGTCGCGCTTATGTGTTCATTATACCATCTCTGAAACCTCTACGTGATGAGCAATGTACTCCTACGGTTACGTTCTTGTTAAAAGTAGACTGGGCGAAAGAATGTTTGTACCTTTTCAAGGGTAAGAGATATGTTGTCTTCATTGTTGAATGCTTATAAATATAAATTGACAGTTGCCTAATATGTCATTTTTTTAATCTTATACATGTAGGACTATCGAGGAATGATAAATGACAATTGGAATCATCGTGAGGACAACTTTAGAAAAGCATTGGGAATTTCATTATGACAGTGTTAGTTATTGGGTTGAGTTTCAGAAATATTCGTTTAGTTTGCTTCTATTGCATTGTGGGTAGATTTGATGAATGTTTTATGAATTGCGACAATTTAAAATAAGTTGAAGTTTGTTTGATTTGAATTTTGATTAAGTATGTGTACTTGGATTCGTCCCGTGCATAGCACAGGTTTGATTCTAGTAATAGATAAAGGGAGCACTGGTGTAAGCCTATCAAAAGTGATTTCCTCTTTGCCCATAGAAAAAAATGGAAAAAAATAGTTTATGGGTAAAGAGGTGAAAAAGAAAAGGAAAAAAACCACTTGAAAAGGTGAGGAAAAAAAAACCGTTTACGTAGAAGAGGAAAAACATAACTGCTCCACAAGGAAAGAAAAAAAAACCCACTTGAAAAGGGAAAAAAAAAAAACCGTTTACGCAGAGGAGGAAAAACATAATAGTTCCACGTCAAAACTTTTTTGTTTGAAAACCACCAAAAAACATAACTGCTCCACGTCGAAACATTTTTGTTTGAAAGCCCCCAAACCAAAATTGATTCACCAGCCTCTCTCTATCACGAAATGCAAATTTGTTGAAATTAATGGAGGCTGAAGAAAAGCAATTGTAGGAGGCCTACTGAAGGAACTTTGTAGGAATCGATAATGTTGGTGTCGGCGTGGTGCCATGACAGAATCCATAATTGCACAATGAAATTGGGTAAGTGTCAATTTTTTTATGGATATTTAATTGTTAAAAACTTTCAGGGATCCTCTGAGTCACGACGGTGCTTTTTGTGAAGTTGAAATTAGATAAATTAGTAATTCTCTCCGTCCCAATCTTTTGTTTTTTTTGTCTACTTACGCTATTTGGGACCTCTAGAAAAGTTTTCTACATTTTTCAGTTTATTAAGATTTTTACGTGCAACATAAAATTGAGTAAAACTTTATAGATTGTAAGAACTTCCTTGAACTCACCACAATCTGATGCTAAAAACTTCCTCTGCCTTCAATTTGGTAACCATCTCTTCCTACAACTACAAATGTTTTCACCCCATCTTCCTCATCTGCTTCTGGTAGCAGCATCGAGCATCTTAGGCAAATTCCACCCTTTACCTTCGTTCCGTGACTTCCATATCTGCTTTTTTTTTTTTGGAAAACGTTCCCTTTTGTATTGGGAATTGAACTTCACACCCCCCTTTTCAACACTTGCACCCCTTTTTGTTTTTATTAGGGTGAAATTACTAAAATACCCTTCCATTTATAATTCTTGGGGGTGTAGATGTTGAAACGGAGAGGTATTTCAGTAATTTCACCCTAATAAAAACAAAAAGGGGGTGCAGGTGTTGAAAAGGGGAGTGTGAATTTCAATACCCTTTGTATTTTGTGTATTTGATTGCATTTTGCATCATTGTGTGCGAGACAGAAAGATGTTTAAGTTGATGTGGAAGAAGAGGGGTTGCATTAGAGTTAACTTTAATTCTTAATGCTCTGTTAAAGTAGATTTTTTTCCCATCTGCTACTAGTACATATTTTAGTTGTAGGAGTTGAAACAAATTATTTCACTATAGGAAGACCTAAATATAGGTAAGAATTCAGAAAATTGGGCCAGCGTAGAGAAAAAAAAAAGAAAAAAAAAAGGCAGACCTATGTTTTTTACACGGTCAATTGTTACCATTCTACCATTTTAATCTTTCCGGAGTAGTTTTGTGACTTTTGTCCCAGTAAACTATTTTTATCGCTTAACTGTTACAATTCTACTAACATTTACATTTGGCCCACTATATCATGGGATGGCACTAAAATGCATATATGTTACCATCCTTCTACTTAATCTTTTCAGAGCAGTAGTTTTTTTTCGGTATACCATTTTTTCTCTTGGGGAACAGTTACAATTGGGAAAAAAATTGGAGCACATGGGGTGTGTAGGATTCAAACAATAAGCCGGATATTTTTATGCGTACTTTTTTTTAATCAAAATTTAACTTGCACACACATTGCGTGTGCCCCGACCCCTAGTAAATGTATAATGTGCAAATCGACATTTGCTACAATCAGTAGTTGATTTTAGCAAATGAGGAAGAATCTTTGCCAAAATCAAATATTCTTGTGAGAGATAAAATCAAAAAATTTAGCAAATGGCTTACTGATTTGCTAAAATCAATGGTTTATTTTAGCAAATGTTGATTTTATCATTTGGGAAACTCCCCCAAAACAAAAAGGACACTACTAGTATAAAAATACAAAAAAGCCAACAAAACAACATACAAAAAAGTTACTGAGCGCCGATGTCAACCGAGACTCCGCTTGTGAAGGTGGGTGGGTGGATGAGTGATCACTTGGATCGCACTCTTGCAGCAGGATTCCACCACATCTGCATCTCTGCACCTTCATCATCGCCGTTAGAGAGCTCAAAAAACCACCGCTCGAACCAAGCCAACTAGGGTCGTTGTAAAAGAGCCAGTATCCAGACCTTGAACTCCAAATTTAAGTCTCCCAAAGTCCAAAAATGATAAAAAAAAAAAATCGGGAAATCTCCCTCCGTAAAGAGAGTCTCAACCGTTTCACAACCATGGAAGTAAGAGAGTAGAATATAGGATTTACAACCATGGAAGTAGGAGAGAAGAGAAGAGTGAGTTCGGAAGGGAGGGGGATGAAAAAAGGGAGAAAGGAAGAAAGAGACGGGGAAAAAAGAAGTGGACCCGTTTTGGCATTAACATTTATCTTGAAATTATGTAGTAAGAATTTGACTTCTGACCTTTTTATTTTATTTTTTCTATATCCATCCCGAAATATGTTTCCACTTTATGCAATAGTACTAGTAATGTCCCATATTATTGGTCATCTTTACCTTTTTTAATGTCTTAAATAATTGTTTGTATCTCATAATCTATGAAGTTTTATGTCATTCCAACAACTTTGTTTAATAAAACTATTTGAGATATATCAAACAAGATCCATAGTGAATATAAAAAATCTAATCAAAATTATAATGTTTTTTGTCATTCCAACAACTTTGTTTAATAAAACTAATTGAGATCTATCAAACAAGATCCATATTGAATATGAATTTTTTAATAAATTAAAAATTATAGATAATTCTTTGAGACATATAAAAAGGAAAGAGAACCAACAATGTGGGACAGAGGGAGTAACATTTATTGGAGGTAATATTTGATTCTTTCTGCTTAACAAATAAAAATGGGAGACTTTCAATTACCAAAAAGAATGTATCTACAAGAAGGGTCTTACTAACGGGTGAACCATTGCTTCCACTAAGGGTACAAAAAAGTACACTTGTTAGAGCATCCACAATGGCCTAACCAAAATTGGATAACCAAAAGTTGCCACATAAGCTTTTGGTTATCCATTTAGAGGTTTCTAAAGTTAACAATGTCAAGCCCTACATTTGTGTTTTTTGTCCATAACCAAGTATAACAAATATAATGGACCCCAATCACTTTTTCAATCAATAACTAAAACTTGCCACATCAAATTTTTCATTTTGAAAACAAAATAGTTTTTCAAAAAAAAAAAAAACTTCTGAAAAAATTATAGTTTTTCAAAAGGGAAAATTTAAAAATGTCCCCAAAACTTTGACCTCAATATAAAAAATACTCATAAACTTACAATTTTCTCAAGCGTACTCCTAAACTTCAATTCCGTTATCAAAGATACCCCCACCGTTTGGATCCGTTACCTCACTAACGGGAAATACTGAGTTGGAACTTAACGGATCCCAAAAGCCGTTAAGTCCTTTTTTTTTTTTTTTTTAAACACACACCCCTCCATGGCTTCATGTCTGTGCAAATCCACCACCGTGGAAGAAAACAATGATGGGGAGTTTGGTGTCATCAATGTCGTGGGCAACAACTTCTCCAGCGACATCCCACCGGCTTTCGGCCGGCTGCAGACCTTGAACTTGTACCAAAACTAGTTTAACGGCTTTCCATCCGAAATCGAAAAGCTTCTCGAATTTACAGGATATGGGTTTGGCTTCTTTTCCGTTGTTAAACAATTGGGATTTCAGTCGTTCGTTCCCTTTGATTGTCGTTTTCAATTGGGATTATCCTCCCTTTCAAAAAGGTCTTTCTCCCTCTCTCCCTCTCTTCACAGTACTTCCAAATCCCCAAAAACCAAACACTCTAAGACTCGATCTCCAAGTACTGCACGGCTTGGAATGAACAATCTATGGTTGATAAGCCCCTAATGTTGTATATATCCGGGCTTATCTTGCTCGTTAAGATCACACACACGTGCATTTTGTGCCTTTAAACGATTGATTTTGCGCTAGTTGTGTTTTTGATGAGTTTCAAAAAATCGGAGCTAAAAGGGCGTGTCCAAAGCTCCAAATAATCCACGGATGTATCCGGGAAGTACCCAAGGTCCCTCAACACCGTAGAGGACAATCATCGAAGCTTAAAAGTCAACTCAATGAGCTTTGGAAGGTTCAAGGAAGGCCCGAAACAAAGGAACAAGAAATCTGGAGCTATGAGCCTCGAGGAAATCCGACACACTGATAGGAAAAGGCTCATTTCTCTCAAGATACAAAGGCCATGAAGATGAGGTCAATTGGGTATGAAAGTAGACTCATAGAGCTTTCCAACGGTTCAAGAAACACCGCATTCCGAGTTCGGACGAAGCCGGGGCATGCCCGCGAAGTTGGTTCAAAAATCTGTCTGAAGCAAACCTGGGTCGACCCAAACATTTTAGTGAAGGAACAGAGGGTTTTGGGTCGACCCAAATAGAATCTGGGTCGACTCAAAAGTGCTTCGTCCAGTTTTTTTGGTCACCTTTCAGACTTTCTTTTTATGGCAATTTTCACCTTTATGGCACCTTTTTGGGATATTTTGAGAGAGAGAAAGATGAACTTTGTATATATCTCTCCTCTCTCTTCTTCTCTCATCACTCCTTCACTTTTAGTTTAGTTCTAGTTTTTAGGAGGAAAACCTCCATAGCTTGTAATTTGATTTTCCTTCAAGAACTCATGTAAGTTTCCATTTCTAGTTAATTTCTCTTGTATTAATGTTGTAGCTACACTCAAGATCTCTCTTTAAATCTAGTTTATTTCCGTTTTCATCGGTTAATTCTCGTTCTTCATTTTCTAGTCATTTCCTTTGAAAACTCAAGTTAGTAATGTTTGTTTGTTAATTTCTCAAAGTTTAATGTTGTAGGCAAGTCTAGGATCTTCATATAAAATCAGTTTTTAGAGTTATTCGTCATGTTCTTTATTTCCTTCAAATTTCTAGTCAAGTTTTCTAGTATGTTGTGTGAGTAGCTTACGTAGGCTTGGTCATGGGGTGATTAGCACCCCGTGACTTAGGTTGATTCGCTCCCCTCGCCATGTGGTAAACATTTCTTGTTTAGTAAAGTTACGGGTTCATCTTTATATACCAAAACCGGGGGTTGTTAACCTCATTGATCTCACGTAGGCAAGTGCTAGCTACTTGCCACGTGGGATGCTTTGGGCGATGTCACCCTCAAGATTTGCCAATTTCTCAAAGAACCCTAAACTTTACTGAACACCATTTCTAGTTCAAAGATGAGTTCAAAAGCCAAATCTTCCATTCGGAGATGTTTAACGACATCTCCGAGCCGGTTATTTTAGAGGAGAATGAATTGACCCGAGTCATGGGTGTTGAAATCCCCTAGACCTCGCCTTAGTTTTAATTAGTCTTTCATATTTCGAGTCGTTCACGAAGTCGAGTGAATTCCACCCCCAAACCACAAAGTTCAAGTTTGCCGGTTTAAGGCTAAAAACCCTCACGCGCAAGACATTTTCACGCTCGGTACGTTCGGTCCCTGCGGTTTTCCTCCTAAAAACTAGAACTAAACTAAAAGTGAAGGAGTGATGAGAGAAGAAGAGAGAGGAGAGATATATACAAAGTTCATCTTTCTCTCTCTCAAAATATCCCAAAAAGGTGCCATAAAGGTGAAAATTGCCATAAAAGGAAAGTTTGAAAGGTGGCCAAAAAAATTGGACGAAGCACTTTTGGGTCGACCTAGATTCTGTTTGGGTCGACCCAATACCCTATGTTCCTTCACTAAAATGTTTGGGTCGACCCAAATTGCTCCAGGCAAATTTTTGAACCAACTTCGCGGGCACGCCCTGGCTTCGTCCGAACTCGGAATGCGGTGTTTCTTGAACCGTTGGAAAGCTCTATGAGTCTACTTTCATACCCAATTGACCTCATCTTCATGGCCTTTGTATCTTGAGAGAAATGAGCCTTTTCCTATCAGTGTGTCGGATTTCCTCGAGGCTCATAGCTCCAGATTTCTTGTTCCTTTGTTTCGGGCCTTCCTTGAACCTTCCAAAGCTCATTGAGTTGACTTTTAAGCTTCGATGATTGTCCTCTACGGTGTTGAGGGACCTTGGGTACTTCGCGGATACATCCGGAGATTATTTGGAGCTTTGGACACGCCCTTTTAGCTCCGATTTTCTGAAACTCATCAAAAACACAACTAGCGCAAAATCAATCGTTTAAAGGCACAAAATGCACGTGTGTGTGATCTTAACGAGCAAGATAAGCCTGGATATATACAACATTAGGGGCTTATCAATGGTCTTGATCAACCTCTATGTATGGAGTAGAAAGCACAAGAGATCATAAAAAACAAAAATCAACCGATCAGATCTACACTTTCCGATCAGATCCCGACGAGTTTTGGTTATCGTGATTATTACTACTGAAAGTAATTGTTATAGTACTGCTACCCTAGCTTCTTTATTTGATTTGTTCCAAACGCCTCCAGTGACCATGATTCCCTCTCCGGCTTCCACCTCGGAGGTGGTCAATACTCTGGCGACTCCCAATTCCGTGTCGATTTGGGCCACTAACGGTTTTTGGGTTCCGTTAAGCTCAAACTCAGCATTTTCCGTTAGTGAGGTAACAGAACAAGACGGGTGGGGTATTTTTGATAACAGAATTGAAGTTTAGGAGTACGCTTGAGAAAATTGTAAGTTTGAGAGTATTTTTGATATTGAGGTCAAAGCTTGGGGGGCATTTTGAAATTTTCCCTTTTCAAAATGAACTTTTGAATAAAAAAACAATTTTGAAAAAAAAAAGTTTTTTTAATAAACTTTTGAAACAAAAAATAGTTTTTAAATTGAACTTTTGAAAACATTTTTGAGAGAGAGAGAGAGAGATGAGAAAGAATATTTTTGTCATTTTGTGTAATAGTGGGTGCACTTGATTGGTTAGATGTTAGTCCACTAAATTTTGTTATGGGCAAAAGGTTGTTAGTTTTGGTCGTCCGAGGGTCAAAATTTGGTTAGTGCAAAGGGGTTTCTAAGTTTGGATATTCCAATATGAGCACTTTTTTGAACAAACATTGCTAACTTTAGCAACCTTTTAGTTTTGGTTAGGCCAATGTGGATGCTCTTAGAGCAACTTCAACGGCCTTTCAAAAGGGGTGCCATACCCATATTTGGCACCTCAGACCTTTTTTGCACCCTCCAACGGCCTGCTATTTCCCCGGCCATTTTGTGGCCAAAATTGGCAGGGAAAATGGCAAGTGCCATTTCTTCCACGTCAGCTTCCTCCCTCCATTCTCAACTACCAAACCCAACAAAAATCCAAAAACTACTGCAGAATATTTAAAAAAAAAAACCCTTAAATTTTTAATTTTTTTTCATTCCTAGAAATTAAAAATCAAAACCAAATTGGAAACATGGACTGTACCTAGTTCGTTCTCTGTCCAATGAACTCCGATCGCCGGAGTTCCAAGTGTCGCCGTCGCTCTTGAAAGTCACCGGAGAAGGCAAAAAAACCAGACATAGATCGGGGTGGACTGGAGAGAGAGAGGAGGCCAAGAGAGAGACAGAGGAGAGGAGGCCTGGAGAGAGAGAGAGAGAGAGGAGGCCGGAAAAGAGAGCTTGGGAGAGAGATCAGACCTTCACGGTGGAGGTGGGAATTTTTGGTCGATGAAACCAAGAAACAAGAATGGAGAAAGTTCCAGGCGTTCACCCTTCTGGGTTTGGTAAAAACATGTAGGAAAATTATTGTGTGTGGTTGGAACATGGTTTGGAACATGGGATAAACCAAATTGGACCATTGGAATTCTCATCAACGGTAAAAAAAATAGCCGTTTTTTTTTTTTCCCTTTTGTAACGGTAAAATTACAAGTCCCTATAAATTACATTGTTAAAATTATGGATCTTCCATACAAACAAAATACAAAGAGAGGAAAGGCGTTTTCAAAAACAGAAGATACTGCGATTTGTAATGCTTGGTTAAGCATTACTCAAGATCCGGTCATAGGTAATTCGCAAGCCCAATCTGTTTTTTGGAAGTGAATTTTTTATAATTATGTTAGTTTCACTAATGATACAACAAGGTATGGGTAAAAAATTGATTATTTTTTATAATCATGATTATGAGGTGATTAAACAATCGTTAAAGTATATAATTATTAATAAAAAATTGAAAAGTTAATTATTTACTAACTTTCTAGGAAAGGTATGGGTAAAAAGTTAGGTAGGGAAAGTTAGTTAATCAAAATTGTGATTACGAGGTGGTTAAATAATCGTTAAAATATATTAATTAATTATTTCTAGAAAAGTTAAAAGTTAATTGACATTTAGTGGTTGGAAGGTAGTTGAGGAATTTGGCACCCACACCACTGGAGCAGTTTGGCCAAATAAACACTGTTGGGTGCTAAATTTGAGTTTGGCACCCACCATTGGAGATGCTCTTAGGTCCCACTTATACTTACACTTTTAAACTACAAATGAGACCCATAAATTTTTTTTTGTACTCTTAACAGATGCAATATTGCACTATATGGCACCCGTTAGCATTTCTCCTAGAGGAAAGAAAGAGAGGAAATTAGTGTATTTGTCATAAACTCAAGGAAGCTCAGTGTAATTTCTCCAAAAGAACGAGGTTTCTGACAAGGGTTTCTGTTTGAAGAGTTGTCGTCAGTTCCTGTTGACGGAGGAAGGAGCGGTAACCCCATACGCCACCCAGCCAGCCAGCCAGCGCGCAAGAGAGAGAGAGAGAGAGAAGAGGTTAGCGGCGAACGAAAGATGTGGTTGGGTGGTGCAAATGGAGGAGCCAAAACTGCCTTCGTGAGGTACTTTTCTAGGAAATGTGCACCGAATCTGAGGAAGATCAATCCCAAAGTGCCCCCTCAAGAGGCCTCGTCCTTGGCTGAATCTCTCTACTATGTTATCAAGCAACGCGGCCCTCTCACTGTCTCCAATACTTGGAACCACGCCAAGGTTCTCTCTCTCTCTCTCTCTCTCTCTCTCTCTCTCTCTCTCGTTTGTTATCATCAAAAGTCTGCTTACAATGGTTTATTTGATGCATATTGTCTTGCCAACTTACTTCGAAAGAGGAAAAAAAAAAAGGGTAATTTGTAAAACACGTAGAGAAGTCGTTGCAATTTCAACTTGCCATGTGGGAATTTATGCTAATGGAACACGACGGTATGGAAAGATTCAGATGGAGGCCTCATGTGGTTCCAACAGAAATGGGAAAAGAAAAATTAGAGTCTCGGTGACCAACATCGACACTTTTAGCTAGTTTGGAATGGAAGAACTAGATTCTTTGTTGAACCTAGCTATATCAGATAATTCATTTGTTTCGGAATCAGAACAGCTGGCGTGGTTTTCCATACTCTCATAAATCTTATGCTGCCAAAAACATAACGATTTGTCCCATTTGAGAATCTCCATCACAGTTCTGGCTCAGAATAGTAAAAACAAATATGCTGAAAACATCCTGTTGCGGCATTACTGCCGAAAACAGTGTTGTATCAGCATTATGAAATCAGCCATGGATTATGTATTTGGAGATATTTAGTCAAAATTTGGACTAAGATGACTTGTTAGAAAATGAACTAAAGAAAGAATGTAGTTCTATGTTGCAGACCTACATTGGGCCTCTGTAATATTTTGAGTTGACTGGAGGAAATGACAAGTTACCTTGGTTGAGAAGCATATTCTATTCGTTAATAGTTGTAGTTTTCTCATCAAGGATGTGATTGAAAGAGCAATTAGGAAGTAATCATAAAATAAGGTTCATACAAAGCCAAATTATCTCGCAGGTGTGAAAGCTTTGGATTAATAGTACCGGGTGTAAACCTCAAATGTAACTTAATCCATCTATACAATTGGTCATAGATTTGTGCTCCTCCAGTAGACAAGCATGTACTCCCTCTGTTCCATAATAAAAGACCCTTTTGGGACATCCCAAAATGAAATAGGGGACTATTATTAAGGAACGGAGGGAGTATTAAATAGAGATGCACACACACGCGCACATGTGTGGATGACGGTGACAAGAAAGGTTCATGGCTTCCTTTCTCCGATCCTCCATAGCTAGTGGAGGTTGTCGCGTTGTCCTTATTGAACTGCATAGGCCTCACCAAGGAGGTTGTGGCTTTGTCCTTGACTCCTTGTTGAACAGGCTTTGTCCTTGTAAACGTGACCCTTTCATTGAATTGTTTCTTGAGCAATGAAGAGTAGAAAACCTCTGTACACATATCACGCTCCCTCTCCAGTGCCAAAGCTAACAAGTAATGTATACCCCCTGCAGTCGCAGTAGGGATCCTTATCTTCCTACCTCAAAGACTTGTACAGTGATGTACTCCTATCCCTTTAAGCCTCTCTCGCACTCTTCCTGTGATCTTTCTTTCTCTGCAACTATAGATACGTACTTCAGTTGAACCATTATCTCCTAGACTCCTATATTTTCAATGTTTATACATGCCAAAATGTATTTGTATCATTGTATTGTGGTGAAAAGAGTATGTATGTGATAGGTGAGAGCTATTGGAAAATGGGAAAAACCAATCTGGGCAGGAATTCATGTAGTTGAAGGATGACAAAAGCGAGAGCTTAGACTGATATTCTATTCTAGTTTCCTATTTGTGTTGGTTTAGGATTGTATTTTAGTTTCTTAATGTGGGCATTTCCTTTTTGAAGCAGACATCTGAACATATACATGTATTTCAGGCATATATTGATAGTGAGGTCTTCGACACCATAATTTATTAGACTGCTTTGTTGGAATTTCTTCACTCTCTTGGCTGATTTTCTGCGTATTAATGAAGGTGCGATGTACATTATCTAAGTTGTAGGATTAATTGTCTATAGATTTGTTTGATACTCAATAAAATACTTCCTTCATTAGTAGAAGTAGCGGAGAAAATATTTAGAACCAAATAAGAGGAGGGGGGTTGACTGTTAGTTTTTTGAAGCCGGATGCAAATTTTATTGTTAGTTTTTTTAGGCAGGATGCAAATTTTATTTTTGAGGCCCATTGTATAATACCCAAAAAAAAAAGACAATACAAGAATTAAAAACAATAATAACACAAAGCTCGATAATCATTATATACGTTAATCCGTAATATATCTTACGTAAACATCACCCTTCTCACATTTTTCGCAGCAAAATTTGTAATTAAGCTCTCATAATAAAGTTTAGATGTATACCTATATATAAGGGGATGAAATATCTGGGGCCCACAAAACTAATCAAAATTTGAGCATCCTTGGCGTATGTCCAAAGCTGGCTCTGCTATTGGCCTTTCGGAAGTTCTAACTTTTTTAAGGTCTTGCATTAAATGCCTATCATCTTAGAAAGTTGGCTTTGGTTTACAATATTGACTCTACATCCTTTTTTTGAAGACTATTTTCAATCATTTACGAGGATTAGTCTTTGGAAATTAACACACTTTTTTGCTTGAATTTACGAAGAGGACTAATATGTTGGGACATTCCAAAATGGAATAGAGGACTTCCATTCAGGGACAGAGAACGAAAAAACTAGTCGTAGACTAATACTTCTGTAAATGAAAAAACTTACAGGAAGCTGGTATTGGTGGATTGGCCAGCAAAACACACATGAAGATTATGCTGAAATGGATGAGGGGGAGAAACATGCTGAAGCTATTTTGCCACCATGTTGGTTCCAGCAAGAAATTCCTGCACTGTACTCTTCCTGAAGAACCTCAAACTGCTGAATCCAAGCACTCCATGGAACTTAGACTACAATCTGAGAAGTCTTTCACAAAAAGGAAGAAGCAAAATCTTTAATGCATGCATCACTTGGGCATAAACAGGTCTGGATATGTTTACAGAGTAAGCACTATTGCGTTGGCTGTGCAATAGTGCTTGCAGAGTGATCCGTGTTCAGTCAGTGACTGCTTTTGGCTGGATTCATAATTTGAGGTCTTTTTTTTGTTGTAATGGACTCGGAACTAGTTTGGAATGTATTTAGCTACAGCATTATGTCTGATACCTTCCCCTTCTCAATAAGAGCTTTTAGGGGCCTCATTACCATGAAACCTATTTTAATCTGGATTTCATACACTGGATGATTGTCTTCATTGAAATGCTCTGTTGACTGTTAGTTATTTGTGCATGAGGCATTTATAACTGGCTGTGAGGTCTGCTCTTAACTCTCTTGGTTTTCTGGCGAGGGAGTAACTGATTAAAACCAGTTCTACTTCTATTTGCAAATTGCATACAGGAGACATATTTTCTTATTTGTTGGTTATTTATGCATCCTGTACGAGAATCATCTTTTCATTATGAAGATATTTCTGAAGATTCACTATGGCAATTTTGGACTATCGTGACAAATTTGAGGGTTATTGTGTTCTCTGCTTCCATGTGCCTTCTGTTATACTGTCAAGATGTATATGAGGGCTTTGAGTATATATTGTTTTACTCTTGTCATTGAGGAACTTGTTTCAGGTTTGATAACAGAAAAACAAGGGTGGACTTTCCGGTTGAGTGTTGTAGTTGAATGATGGTGGGTTTTCCCAAAACTTACCGCATAGACAATGTTGAACATTTTGTTAGAATACAAGCTGATTTGGTGGAAGTCTTGTTCTTTTCGTGAAAATAAGTCTTGAGTAACATTACATGAAACAGGTGGTCTGGAAAAGAAGTGAATCTTGTGTTGATGGTTGTGCTAATCACCTACGAACAAGATCCTTTGGTTGGCACTCCTTAAAGCCATAGAAAATTTGGAAGGAGGCTCAGAACGAAGTGCTTACGGTAGTAGGATCAGTGACGTCTCAGATGTCACAAGCTCTGCCAAGAAGCTTGCCTCGCTCTTCAAGGGCTCGGAGGAACTTTTGATGATACCTCAAAGCAAATGAGAGGGACCGTAAGAAATCTTGGAAATGATACTAATCTATTCGTGTGCATGTTATCAACTGATATTTTTCATTATTGATGAATTGTGGATATGTTTACTGTAATTGCCTCTATCATTATCTCTATCTCTACATCTCTTCAGTTTTTTCTAGCTGCTCTCTCTCTCTGCACTTCAAGTTACTCCACTTCTTACCCACTAACCTATTTGTAAGTTAATCTTGGAGTGAGTTTTTTAAAAATAGAGAAAGAAACTATTGGGTTGGAGTTGTTAATCCTCCAAAATCACTTTCTCAAATGGAGGAATGGAGGAAGATGGGTTAGAGATGCTATAGAGCTTTATATGAAAGCAAGGACACTTGAACGCGCTCACTAGAAACGGTTTTAGGATTGAGACTTAAAACATGCTTACTAGTTACTCTTTCCAATGAGCGTGTTCAATAGTAATGCATTTACCAAAGCGTACTTTCTAATAGCGTTTTCATCAAACTCTTTAAAGATTGGAAGAATAAAAATGAATAAAAAAATGACCTGAAGTTGAAAAATATGAAAAAGAAGAACAAAAGGATGGTAAAATTGCATTTTCAAACTTTTAAAAAAAAAAGTTGTTAGTGATTTTTTTTTTCTTTTTTTTGATATCACACTTTTTAGATTCTTGCTGCAAAGAGAAGTCATAAAAAAAAAAAAAAACCGAAAAAACTAAAAGAAAATTAAAAAATGATGGAGGATGAATTTTTTTAGAGAAGAATAAAACTAAGGGTACACCAGTTGGTTGGTTTACACCAGGGGTGTCTGGGACCCACTTCGAGATTTTGCTAATATTATTAGAGCCGCTTAATTGGATAAGGGTAAGCACTTACAATTTTTGGTTCAATTGCCTGATAGGAAACCGAACAAAGAATCGATCAAGTTTTTATTGATATCCGATTGAGTTGACTTTTTACAAAATTTCATTAAAAATATATTTTAAATAAATTTAACGAGTCCGGTCATACAGATAAAATCGGCTCCCACACAACCTGGTGTACAACAAGTGGTGGTGTACACAGTACACTAGTTGTACTACTACCCATAGTCGGACTGGGCTCATTAACCGATTTAAGGCTTTTTTATAATTTTATTACGAAAAAGGTGACTTTTTGAACTTTATTCCCGAATTACGTGAAAACGTGGTTGCTAAACACGCTTTCATAAAAACTTGTTTGACAAACACGCTTTCATGGTGGGTTAAGACAGATTTACAAAAAATTAAGTTAATCGTAATCAGGCTTAAAAACGTGTTTGGCAAACACGCCTTCTAAAAACGCGTTTGCCAAACACGTTTTCATAACACACTCCAGCCACTTCACCGACTTCTTCTTCCTCCTTGTCTGCAACACAAACAACACATTGATTCTGATCTTCAACCTAGTGCGCCCATTTTTTCAAGACGTAAATTAAAGCAGTCTTGTACCAGAACAATTGAATTAGAACGAAAAAACAACCGTACCGACTTCTTCTTCTTCATCATCAAAATTTGGTGATTTGAGTAAACCTACCGATTTCAAGAACACATCTCTGTCTCGATACCCAAATCTGGAGAATCGGTGTCTTACTCCTAAAGACCTTCGGCTATGCGTTATTGCAGAACATAGCTCTGCCGTCACCGCCACTGAAAGCGTTTAAAGCTTTTCCCATTTTTTTCTCCCCAGGAAGAAAACGTGTTTTCGAAAAACATTTTCAGAAGGCATGTTTCAGAAGCACGTTTTCAGAAGGCGTGTTTGCCAAGCACATTTTTAGGGTTAACTTAATTTTTTAGTTAATCCGTATTAACCAACCTAGAAAACGTGTCTGTCAAACACGTTTTCAAGAAAGCGTGATTCCTAAACACGTTTTCACATAGTTTTGAAATAAAGTTGAAAAATGCACATTTTATTTAATAAAGTTTTAAAAAAAATACAAATCGGTTAATGTGCCGTCGGACTGTTTTTAGATTAGGAGAAACACGAATAAGGGTATCATCAACCAACAAAAATCATGGTGTATGTATGGGTTACACTCGGAATAAGAGAGTTGACTTCGATTTCGATGTACTATGTTGTATATACCAGCCAATGGATATGGAGTAGTAATTAATAATAAGCCTCTGCTGCCTCTCCACTCCAAATAAGGATCTCTCTCTCCTTCTCCCTCTCCCTCTCCCTCTCTCTCTCGTCGATCTCCGGGTAAGCCTCTCCACATACTCTCAAAGCCAAAAAGTTTCATTTTCACTTGCTACTACTTTTGGGGTGTTGCCTAATACGATAGAATTTGTATGTGTCTCGTCATCTCTACTTTATCCACATTTGGTTGCTTGTCTCTCTCTCTCTCTCTCTCTCTCTCTCTCGATATTAATCACTCATTTGTTTACTTGGATCATGACTCTCTTTTTATTACTCCTACCAAGATACTAGCTAAATCTAATTCCAAGCACGCCCCACATAAATATCGATTTCGATTTTTATGGAAACTTGTTAAAATAGAAGTTGAACCAAAAAGAAAAAAATAAAAAAAATCTCATAGTGTTTGATTAAATTTTGTATGACTCACAGTAGATGCCCATCGGATTTAGTATATTCCAACGAGGTGAGGTATATACAGACTACAGTACATGGGAGTCTTGTATCTCTAGTAGTATTTGCTTGGGAATAATGTCAGATTACGTTTTTGTCACCAACTCAACATTACTACTCTAGAATGAGCTAGTATTCGGCAGTTTCATGGTAAGAGAAGGATCCTGTAATATAGTAATTGTTACTAATATAGTTCGATTTGTTCTTCCGTAATTGTTGATTTCAAACTGAAAAACCCTAGTATTGTCCATATATATAAAACCACAGACCTTATTTATTGATTTCGAACTGTAAAACCCTAGTTTTTTTATTTCACGACAAACCATGGTTTTTGAGTTCGAACTCAAATACCCAAGATTCGAACGGTGAAGCAACCAGAAAACGAGAAGAGACAGAGAGAACATCAAGCTTTGTTCGAATTCGAACCACGGAAGAACAAATCGAAACCCTCTATTTGTTCGAGTTCGAAATCGCACAAAAAACTAGGGTTTTTGTGAAAGATTAAAAACCGAGAGAGAGAGAGATTGATTCGAGACCTTGGGACGTCTTCTTCTTCTTCTTCTTCTTCTTCTTCTTCTTCTTCTGCTTCGATCGATCGAGATCTTCGCGTTCGCAGCAATCGCCTCTCTCTCTTCTCTCAAACCAGACGTGCGTGAAATGAGAAGTGAGGATCCGGTTTGTTTGGTTATGACCCGCGAGTTAAACTCGACCCGGATCCTCTTAATTAGACCCGCGAACCCCTTTGTTTTATCGTAGCCGTTGGATGAGATCCAACGGCTGAGAGCAACAGTTCGGATTTACGGTATATCAGGTAGACCTGACCGGAACCTTATTGTATATATATATATATATATATATATAGCCCATAAATATGAATGGGTGCAGAGTGGACAAAGGTATTTCACTATTTTGGCTATATTCTATGGCTTGAGTATAATTTTATTGTATGTCATATTGCCATTCAATTTCAGAGTTTATAGTATGGATCGTAGGGCTAAGGGTGGATCTAAATTTTCCCCTTTATAATAACCACTTCTGTATCTGCATGTCCATTGATGTAATAACCACTTATGTTTCGCTTATGGAGCATCATTAAAAATATTGGGTAAGTACTACCTCTGGTTGGAACTATTGAAAACGACACGGATAAACTGCACAGAACAACAGTAAGTGTACATATATATATGTGTGCGCGCGTGTCTGCATCTGCGTGTATAAATATACTTCACTTTTGAAGTAGATTTAAGTCATGTTTCTCGGTGTATTACATTTCAGAATGAAACAAAGAAAAATGTTTAACTGCAAGCTTTTCCACAATGAGAATAAGTTTTCGCATTTATGCAAAAGGAATATTGGAACTTAGGGACACTCTAGCTGCTGCCTGCTGCAAGATCAATCCCTGTATAAAAATTGTTCCTTGCACTTACCCTTTCCCTAACTGCAGTCTCTGACTTGGTTAAACTGTTTTCAGAGTTGCATAAGAAGTCTATTTCAACTCCACCCATACTTCTACACTGTAGTGGAAGGGCAACTTCCTGTTTTCAGCGTCTACATTTCTCATATTGGTTGCACTGCATTTTCATCCATAGTTGCCTTAAGTTTTATCCAACACACTGCTGGTTTTGAGTTGTGCTGAGGCTGGCTTTATGTGCAGAGTTCATCATCACATGCTAGAATGCTTAAATAGCACACTGTCTTGACCTCATGAAAGTAAAGAAATATCACTTGCCTGCATTGTAGGCTGAAGACTTATATTTCTTGATCTACTAATAAAATTAAGTAGACGGTGACATATTTCTCCATGGTGGACAGTATTGGTACAAAATGAGCTCCCATAGTACAAATGAGGACTGCCTTGGATGGGCGGCAAGAGACCCATCTGGAGTTTTATCACCTTACAAATTCAGCCGCAGGTATGCATAAAAGTCATTTTCTTTTGAAGAAAGGAGAGTGGGGTGAACATTCTCGAATATGTGGTCATTGCATTCTCGATGCAAACGACATACCCGTTCATCTTTTCTATTTCTATCCCATGAAAAGCAAAACAGTATATGTGGTCATCGCATTCTCGAATATGTTGTTTCTTGAATCTGGCAACATCAACTTATGAACATCTCTAGCACCGCTTATAATAGACACAAGAAGCAAAGTTTCATTTGATAAATGCGTGCTAAGAAGAGGTGATGAATATTCTAACGCTGGAGTCCTCTTCTTTTGACTCTCTCTTTTTTGATATTGTCTACCCCTTCAGTTAGCTGTTCAAAGACTCTTTATGTGGGAATTTTACATTGAGAGTTCTGCACATGTATTTGAGGTTGTCGGAAGGGTTATATTGGAAGCGTTACTAACAGTAATGCGGCAACTAATTCCCTGGACTAGATATGTGATTTTGAACCTTGTGATTACGAACGATTATGGATTTATTTCCTAATTTTCTCTCTTTCTTTTCTTAGTTGATTATTTTATTGACTTGGTGTTGTATTACTTATACGTACCTCCCTTCTTGAGTAATTTTCCTACTGAAGCTGGAAATCTGATACAGGATTGTTGGACCTGATGATGTTTCACTAAGGATCACACACTGTGGAGTGTGCTATGCTGATGTTGCCTGGACTAGGAATAAACAAGGACATTCTAAGTATCCTCTAGTACCCGGGTATGTCCGCTGATTGTATGGTATTAGTGTACGGGGAATACATTTTAGTTTTATTTGACCAATGGATGCGCTATAAAGCAACCTTTATCGTTTGCATACCAGCCATGAAATTGTTGGGATTGTAAGGGAAGTTGGTCCGAATGTCAAGCGCTTCAGTGTTGGTGACCATGTTGGAGTGGGGACCTATGTTAACTCATGCAGAGAGTGCGAGTATTGTAACGATGGTTTAGAAGTTCACTGCATGAAGGGAGCAGTCTACACTTTTGACGGTTTTGATGTAGATGGTACCATCACGAAAGGAGGATACTCTAGTTTCATTGTTGTGCATGAAAGGTGAATAGTTTCTACTGCTGCACTTTGTTGTTCTCTCTTTCTTATTTCCGAGCAAGTTCTGGATGCCATTTCTTCTATGTGCAGGTACTGCTTCAGAATTCCAGAGAATTACCCATTGGCTTTGGCAGCGCCTTTGCTATGTGCTGGAATTACTGTTTACACTCCCATGATGCGCCATAACATGAACCAACCTGGTAAGTTTTTGGGTGTGATTGGGCTTGGTGGTCTTGGTCACTTGGCAGTGAAGTTTGGGAAAGCTTTCGGATTGAATGTAACAGTTTTTAGCACTAGTATATCGAAGAAAGAGGAGGCTCTGGTTCTCCTTGGAGCAGATAAATTTGTTCTCTCATCTGATGAACAACAGATGCTGGTAATTTTCCAATAACTTTGTTGAGTTGAGTTTGCACTGGTCATGTAAGAGGCATTTGATTTCCAATAATAAAATCCTCCTCCTGCAATAGACTTGATATTTATTCCCTTGTTGCAGGCCCTGGCTAAATCATTGGACTTCATTATCAACACAGCATCTGGTGATATTCCATTTGATCCATACATGTCGCTGTTGAAGACTGCTGGTGTTTTGGTATTGGTGGGGTTCCCAAGTGTAGTGAAATGCAGTCCAGCTAGCCTTATCCTGGGTATAGTTTCAGCACAAACCCAAGAGAATTGCAAAATGCGGATGATTTGTTGTTAGAGTTTAAAGTTCTTTGATTAATGTGTGGTACTGGCAGGTATGAAATCCATTTCGGGAAGTATAACTGGAGGCACAAAACAAACTCAGGAAATGTTGGACCTCTGCGCTGCCCATAAAATTTTCCCCGAGGTTGAAATAATTCCTATCCAGTATGCAAATGAAGCTCTTGAGAGGCTCATAAAGAAGGACGTGAAATATCGGTTCGTGATTGATATTGAGAACTCCCTTAAGTGACACCTGAAGGAGAACAGTGTTTTGTCTATGCATACATCTGTCGTTTACATGAACTGGAGCTACCTTGAAGCCTGTAGGTTTACCTCTTCTTTTTACCAAAGATTATTCAGCAACCATGTTCTGTATCTTGTTACACTATTTATGCTTATTAACTTATGCTCGGGTGAGCCAAATATAGTGAGACAAAATGCGTAGGTTGAATGGTAACTCTCCGTTTATTGAACAAACTGAAACACCGATATTTTTAGTCAATCATGCTTGTGCAATGTGCATCAATGCTAAATATTCACTTGTGGTGAATTACCTGTATAATTTTCTGGCCAAGTCTAGTTTATAGAGAGCGCTAATTAGATCCACCGTCACAAATCCGCCAGTTGTCTATTTAGAGGCTATTTGGGCATTTTCGCATTGTTTTTGTCCTTGTCTTTGAATTTTTTTTAGGTTTGTGTCGAATTTTTTGGATTAATCATTTGAATTTAAAAGGTAAAAGTTGTGGCCAAAATGCCAACTGCTTTTAACAATAATCCATTTAGATCAAACCTATTAGTTGATTTTTGTTTCCCCACCAGGCAATGACTTGGTTGGTTGTTTGTAATTTTCCAACTTGCAAGGACAGGTTCAAATGACTACTTTTGTAGCTTTCTTTCAGTGATAACGCTGTGCATTGATGTGCCTGCAAACAAGGATAAGTTCTTTGACAATGTGTGCACTCAATTGGTTACATACCCTTCCAACAACTTTGGGTAGAAGTATTTGAATAGGCAAAAGACAGCACCGCACAGTTTATCAACCAAAACCTGAAACCTTGATCAGTGTTCAATCATTAGTAATCAAAACTCTCTTAGTCAACCTTCCACTAACAGTTCAAAACAAGCAGAATAAATGAAGGAAACACTATTGTAAGAACGAAAAGTAGAAACCACAACAACAAACTCCAGCAAACGATTAACAATCCCATTGCAAGCTCATGTATAATACAAATTTCCTGGTAAATTCTATACAAACACAACACGCAGAACCAAGAGGTCTTCCTCCAGGCCAAAATGTCATTCACATTCCTCTGGACAGCTTACAACTGTCAGCATCCAGGAGCACCATGCATATACCAGTAATCTTCATCTTCATCCCCAAGTCTGTACTTGCTGAAATGGTTGACCCTAAATTTCCATTCCCCTTTGATTGGGTCATAGGAAACAAACTCAGCACCTTGGTCCTCAGCCTTCCTTTTGAGCATCTCCCTGTATCTATCAATTTTTGGCCCCTCTGTATAGTGATTTCCAGTCTTTTTGTCAATACATTTGATGTTGAGAAGTGTTACCTCAGCAGGCTTGTTGAGACCCTGTCCCACAGGAGGCTTCTTGCTCTCATCCATGTAGACAATAACCTCACGATTATTAAATTGCACGAGGGATTCAAGATCAAGACGCCTCACATCCGTCTCCCCAATGAACTTAATACTACCATAGCCATGGCGCCCAACCACAAAATCCTTGACACGACAGCAGAATCCTGGTTTGGCCCTTTCCATTGCAGCCAGTTCTTGAATTCGAGGCTCTGTGTAGTAGTCAGAGTGACGGAGCTTCGGCATCAGTGCCTCGATGTCAGCCCCATGCTCAAACACAATTGCTGCTTCACCAGCTCTGTGCCCAGTACGAGTAATATAGGAGTCCTCTTTCTGGCTGTTGGAATGATCATCATGGATTCCATTGGGTTTTTGGTCGCCCTTGTCAGGATGAACTCGTTCCTTCACAATGCCACCATTTGCAACTGGATCTTCTGAAAGAACAAATTGAGTAGGGGGAAAATAAGGAAATGAAACTGATTTCACAGAGCTGTCATCTGTTACATGTTGGTAAGTTCCTGACACAACTCAATGCTAGCTCGACAACACTTATTCAGGGTCTTGCCGGCAAAAAAAAAACTCATTCTGGGTCTTTTCCCATAAGATATTCACTTCACTATCAGCTATGTAATAACTGTGTAGAACCACTACTAGGGTTCATATGATTTACCATCTGATGGAAAACTTTTAACCTACACCAAAATGTTCACATCTGCGGGATTACAGTCGGTTTTGTTGACGACCTTTAATCGCTGAGCTACCTGGTGGGCTTTTAGGAAAAAAAGTTTAAGTTGCATAATATTTTGATATAGAAAGTGAATAAACGAATCCCATTTTACGTACTACTTTACTGTAGACAGGGATTTTTTTTTCAGTTTAGTGAATATTTTTGGCAGAATTTGGGCTTTTAACTATACATCTTCAAACAAATGTTTTAAAAACCGGAACCGGACTGGGCGGATCATTTGTCTATGGTCTGGTTCGGATTATCTAAGAAAACCGTTGAGATTAGAAAACCAACTTATTGAATGAAAACTGCTAAAACCAATGGTTTAGGGAGCCAACCATGAGAACTGCTCACGGTTCAATTCAACCGGAAGGCCAAAAGTCTTGAACCATATCTAATGAATTTAATGCCATAGGTGGCGCATGAAGCAATAGCTGGAGGCAATAAATGCTTCGGCCAGCACTAACGAAATAGCCAGTTGCACTTCAGACACTTATGCAATGTGAAGCCTTAAAAGATTAAGGGGCACTTCAGATTTTATTCCCACCCGATGTGGTATTGCGCTAATAAGTTCATACTGCCTCTCTCTTTAAGAATGGTCTAATTCCATATCTTTTCAATTCAAGTAAAGAGGGATACATGGACATTCTAATCATTTTTGTACAGTTGTATCTTTTTATGCTAAATTTGATTATTTTTATACCAGCAATATATTTTGACATAATTATAACAAACGGTTTGTTTCCGGTTCGACCACAGTTGAACCGGTAACCCGTCTGCCCAGTCCCTTTTCCAACTCGCTCAATGTTCCGGTTTTCAGGAACATTGCTCCAAACATGAGATAGAAGTGAGAAAAAGACAAAAACACTTTTAAGAATTTTTTCAACGAAAATGCTTAAAAAAAGTGAAGTTAAAAAGAGGACAAAAGATCTACAATGAGAACATAAAGGACGAAGGGAAAAAAACTACTACTACTATTACTTAGGAGGGATGCATGAACATTATTTACCTGGAAACATGGCAACGTGAAGTGAAGATGAAAAAATGGCAAAGGACACAAACAGTGAGTAATATAGACGCGAGAAAAAATCTGCTACCGTGTTGCTGTTGTTGACATGTTTGCAAGAACTGGGAAATTTGTCATTCACTAACAGCTCCTTTGGCTGCCGGCGTGAGAAAAGAAAGGAAAGAGGAGTAGTTCACCTTAATGAGGAGAAAAGAAAAGAAAGGGGAGTAGTTTCTCACCCTCTCATCCAAACAAGCCTGAGAAATCAAACTCTCTCCCTCCTATTCCGGTGACCTAACAATCTCCGGCGACTCGCCGGCGAATCTCCGGCCACTTCAAAACTCAGTTTTGATGACAGATCTGGTTCACCTTGACGAGACGAAGAGAATGGTATAAGTTCAACGACGATCCGACAAGGGGGTGGACTGCACGGCTGCCGGAAGTCGACGAGGTCTCCCCTTTCTCACTGAATCTCACCAAAATTGGTGAGAAACGAAATGGGGGGTTGAAGGGGGTCCGGACTCTCACCCTCCCCTCCCCTCTCTCGCCGCTGGTGCCATCCAAACAGGGGTGAGAAACCGTTTTCTGGCAGAACCCTTTCTTCTCTCTCGAAACCCCTCAATCCAAAGGAGGTGTAAGGGAAACTATTGAAAATGAAACATACAAGGGAATTCTGACTTTCAAACAAATCACATGGTTCAACTCCTTCCAGATTTTAAAAAGTGTGTTGGAAGCCAAGGAAAGCCAGACAAAGGGCAGTTCAAGATGGTGCCCAGTTGCCAATAGCAATCGATTAAGAGGCACTTAATCCATTGGTTGGAGAACAGAGATGTTCCGTCAAAGAATTGTGCAAAGCTCCTCGAAGACCAAAAAGAGTAGGTTTCTGCACTATGATACAAGAAATTCCATCAATAAGCCCAAACTCATATGATTGACGGCTGACTGGGAGGACGAGGATAATTTTCACATGGGCCGAAAAAAGAGGCATAATCTAGTCTTAAAAAATAGACCACTATTTTCCTATTTTTACGAGAGATGATCCCTGAGTTGAGAATAAATCGGAAAGCATTTTCAATATACAAGACTAGAACAAATTAGATCGGAACTAATGTTTGCAGATGAAACTACAGTTATACGCAATCAATACTTACTATTTTTATGGTTTGCACTGGAGCCATTCAAAGAAGTAGAAACAGCTTCCGCAATTTTACCTGAATTTAAAGAGCAGTGCATGAAAATCCAGTTTTGACAAGGAGAAATATAACTGTATTTTTGCTCTGAAATGAAAGCTATATCTTTCCATTCTTGTAGAAAAAAATCATTGGAAGTTTGGAACTTAAAGGAGTCATTGCAGGAATATAGATGCCAAAGTATCAGGTATGAAACAAAAACATTATTGAGATTCTGTACAAGAACTAGCAGAGCATTATAGTGCAAAAGTAGCAACCCTAAGGCATGAAACAATCCACAAGTAAATCACAAAGTAAATTAAAGTCTATACCGGGACCGACTTAATTGAGCACAATATTGTTAAATCAAATATCAACCTGAAACAGATATCTAGACATAATGAACACTTTCAGAATTATAAAGTCAGTAGAGAAGTCAAAAGGTGAAGCTGTTGGAGGTGGAATTAGCTCTAAGGAGAATAAATTTTGGCAACTGCCAGATTAGCCTCCGCAAGGGTATTTCTACTGAAAATATTGCAAGAAAGACATCCTTCCTATGGCAGTTATGATCCTGGAAAAAGGGAGTACCAGAGCTCGGGAGATTTTATAGTTCTGCTAGCAGAAATAGAGTATTTCATTAAAATGGTCCCTATTGATGGTTGACTCCTGTATATTTTAGCATCGGTTCTCTATTGGACTGTTTCTTGCCTATGGAGCTTTTGCTAGCTGTACATGGTAATTGTTAGGGAGTATTCTTCCTTTTGCCAGTAGTTTTTCTCTCTCTTTCAACATATACTAACTCAAACTCAAACACAACACTGATACAGATACCAGCTATTGTTTGTGATTACCATGTCTAAAGTTGAACACTAAAGCACACTAGATGCAAAATAAAAGAACAATTTACCATTCTCATATGCTGGAGACGATGTGTCCTTCAATGGAGATGATTTGTCTGCATTCTTCCTTGGAGGCCACTGTTCCAAGGGGCGGATAACAAGAGCTCTAGGATTCTCCCTGGGAATGAAAAGAGCGTCCGCCTTGGGCGTGCTAGGTGTTTCTTCATCATCACTAAAAAAGGGCACCTGCATATAAAAATCAAGCAAGTGTTTCTTATATTAAGAAGACTTTGCAGCTTAAATGCCTAATTGATAGCCACCAATAAAGACCCATTGTGGGAATCAACATGAAACCCATTTCACGAGAGATACTGAGTTTCACAGGAAGAATTATCATAGTCACCTTTGGACCATCGTTTCGAGGATGATATTTCCTTGCAGGCAACCTAATCCGCCTTTGAGAAAGATGCCGAGAAGTTAACAAAGATGATATTCTAACAGGAGCTGGTTTGTCAACAACCTGTTCACAAAACTATGTCACCACATGCATATGATGAATCTCAATGTTGTTCTTCAAGAAATAATTTCCAACATAGAAATCACAAGTAGTCAGTTTCAAACAGAATAAAACCATAAAAGTGACCATTCAAATGGAAAGACAGTAGGCGAAGTACGAATGAGATGAGCTCATAGTTCTGTTGCTTGAGTTGTTTCTATTTGGCTACGGAAAACAAGGCATGCTTACAGGCAAGGAAGAAATTCCATATTGAATAGAAGGTGCAGTCCCTGAACGACCAATTGACATCTGAGGCATAGCAGGTAGAGTTCCAAATGGATTGCTAATGGGGAGCGCTTGTGCAACTGCAGAGCTCTGAGTAGCAGGCCTGATTAAACACCACAAACCAGTGTCAAAAAAGAACAAAAAGAGATTTAAACAAGACATTGTTTAATCATGCAAAATTTACAAGACCAATACCGTTTGCGCACCAACCAACGGGGGTGGCTCCATGATTTCTGCTCAGGGGTGGCAAAATGTATAACAAAAATTTTGTACGCTCAACATTATATAACATAAATATGATTATTTTTTATGAAGAGCTTATATCTTACAAATTTAATCGAAATTTCATATACTCTGAACTTATATGAATTATCCAGTGCAGAAAATATTAAAGAAAAATAAATTATCTGTAAAATATTACTGTACTTTTTTAATCCAACGAGTTCGCTTGAACCCCCTCAAAACGTAGTGGAGCCGCCCCTGCCAACCGAGGAGCTAGACCAAAAAGCTCACAACCAAATATCGGGTGAAGTTGCCCACTCATAAAATGACGTTGCTTTACACATGGAACCTTATAAAAGAAGGAAAAAGATCCAATATACCCTACATTTTGCACGTACATGCAGAAAAGAAATCGCTGAAGAAAAAGGAAAGGTAGGTAGAACCTACAATTGTCCAAAATTATTCTGACCGAAAATGCTTGACATGTTTCCGAAACCACCTGCACCAGCTATATAAGGGACCAAAGAAGGGTAAGAAAAAAGTGCTCAGAAATCAAAATATACCAGTTTTACCAAGGAGAATCTACAGAGACAACAAATCATGTACCTTGTTGTGTCTGACCAAAGTTGCCAAAACCCAATGAGCCAGTTGTCTGAGCAGGTTGGACAGATTGAAAAGGAGTCGAAAGTGAGGGCTAGAGAAGAGAAGGAAATACAAGAAATTAACTATCTGGCGCCTGAATAGATTACAGAATACACAAAACCGGGCTGGAGAAGATAAGAAAAGAAAGAACGTGAACAAACACATATAATGTCTGAAAATATTACCGAAACTGCAAACTAAAACATGAAGGATCGACAATGACGCATATAATATATCAAATGGTTTAAGGCAAAAATCAGACAGTAACACCCCACAGCTTCATGTAAGAAGTTTACCTCCCTGGAAAGTTCCAGGCATTGACAAATGACAATCCTTATCTCACACAAAGTGGACAACATAAATCTTAACAAATTTTAAAAACAGAATCATTCAGGACACAAAACCTTCAATTCTGCATGCTTATATTCCATAAGTAAACTGCAAAAAGACAGAAGCATATGCTAAAATGTTTTACAAATTCCTACTAAGGCATCACATTAGTTGAAAATACCAGGATCTTCACACCAAAATTCTTCAGTTTTTGAATCAACTATAAGATGGATGCTGAAAAATTGTTGCTTACAACTAGAGGTGGCAAATGGGTGGCTTGGGTTATGGGTTGAATGTGTGCTAATAGTATGGAGGTTGAATATGGGCCAAGCTAAACCCAACCTAACCGTTTTTTTTTGACATCAATTGTTTTAATAAATTACACGATCTTCGTTAACATCTCTCTCTCTCTCTCTCTCTCTCTCTCTCTCTCTCTCTCTCTTCTTCGATAGAAATGGAGAGACCACTTGGCGATTCGCGGAGCAACAGGGCGGCAGTTCAAGCCGCCAATGACGACGCTTCCGCTAGTAAACTGTTCAGGTAACTCATCCTTAATTTCATTTACATGTATAAATCATTATTGGGTCCAACCCATTTTGAACCCAACCAAACCCTTGTAAATATGGGTTCAACCCATATCAACCCATATTACAATATGGGTAGGTTGGGTTGGGTTATAAGTGGGTGGTTTGGGGTGGGTTCATGGGTTGGGTTGCCAATTGCCACCTCTACTTACAACCTTCTTATCACTACAACATAAATAACTTAAAGACAACGGAGGTGAAACTTTAATTACGATAATAATAAGAGTGACTTACAGTTGTTTGACCAAATCCTACAGGATTGCTTGTAGATAGCAGTGACGGAGTGCTTGAGAACAAGTTGCCCCCAAAACCCGAAGAAGGTGTATTAAATAAACTTGATTGACCAAAGGCTTGGGTATTCTGTCCAAAAGAAGGGGCAGTCTGTCCAAAGAGCGAATTTGTTTGTCCAAGTGAAGGCGTAGATGACTGGAATAGTGGGGATGATTGAGTGTTAGCAAAACTTAAACCAGAACCAAATGCTGAAGCTGTTCCTGGAACTGATGAAGAACCGAAAATAGATGTTGATGGTCCGAAAGGAGACGAGCTTGCTGAACCAAAAAGCGAGGGTGAGGTATTGGTTCCAAATGCTGAACCTGATGAGCCAAATATGGAAGTGGTTCCGGATGAAGTTGAACCAAAAGGATTGGAAGCAGACGAAGCACCAAAGGGTGAAGAACTGAAGGCTGTGGAGGAAGATCCAAAGCCTGTACTCCCAAAGGCTGGAGTTTTTTGAGCAAAGGGATTGGAAGGTGTTGAGGATGAAAACGGATTCGCGGATGACTGACCAAATGCTGATGAAGAAGCAAAAGGATTTGACTGCGGAGTAGTAGCACCAAATCCAATAGCACCACCGGTAGACTGACCAGCAGGAGCTGGTCCTCCTGATACAAAATTAAAAAAACAATCGATGACATGACCCCATGAAACAAGCTGCATTGAAGTTTTAACGAAATTTTCTCCCCAAAACAAAATTAGATAAAAATACCTTTATCACCCAACTGGTAGTCCTCCCATCTCAGTTCTTCATGGCTTTTGTCTTTGTAGACTGGCATGGCAGATATTGACTCTAGCTTTCCAGCAGGCTGTGTACCAGTGCCACTATCTAACTCGGCTGTTGGTGTATAAGCAGCCACCCTAGTTCCCCCACGTTGACCCCCAAACGCAGCTTGCCCAAAACCAGGGCTACCAAATGTTGGAGTTGTGGCCTGAGCTCCTGCACGAAGTTCATGACGAAACAAAGCTTCAGCATGGGCGGAACAAATAACTACATACGAACTATAGCCTATAAGGTACCAAAATCCATTATAAGCTAACATGCAAAGCTTTTAAAAAAATTCATTTGAACTCCCAAATGTACCCACAACATATACAAATCGAAAATAACTCACCAAATGAAGAACTCTGAGCCCCAAAAGGCGATGTAGAAGTACCAAATGGGCTGCTGCCAAAAGCAGAAGCCGATTGGCTAAACGCAGGTGTGGAGCCAAAACTAAATGATGGAGCACTAGAAGTACCAAAAGCAGGAGTGCTTGAAGCACCAAATGCTGGGCTGCTTGATGCACCAAATGCTGGAGTGCTTGGCGCACCAAAGGCTTGTGTGCTTGATGATCCAAACACAGGAGTACTGGAAGCCCCAAATGCTCCCCCAGATCCAAAGACAGATCCATTTGAGACACCAAATGCAGTGCCTGTGCTACCAAATGCAGGACTTGCAGTGGAACCAAAAGCTGGGGTGCTAGTCACACCAAAAGCTGGGGAACTTGTGGCACCAAAGGCCGGTGTGCTACTTGAACCAAAGGCTGGGGTGCTAGAAGTTCCAAATGCAGGTTGACTTGATGCACCAAATGGCGTAGAACCAAACAGGCTGCTCCCAAACGCCGGCTGTGATTGTTGGAATGTGCCTCCAAAAGGATTTGTCTGCGTAGTACTTGAACCAAAGCCTCCAAAAGCAGGTTTCTGCCCAAAAACAGAAGAACCTACATTTTCCATATTAGAAACCGGCAGTAAAAAATTAGTCCAAACTCATCAGAAAACGAGCTACCCCGGAACAAATTTTATTTTTTTAAAAACAACAGGAAATAAAAGTGCATGCAAGTAATTGAAAAGGAGGAGACTTAAATGTCTCTAAAAACTAAAGTAACAGTCTGCAAACAGCACTTAGTAGATTGAAATATGGTAGAACTCTAGCTGCCTAGCACTAGAAAATCACCCACATAACCATAATGAGTAGATACAAGCGGAAAATCAGTACAAGAATGTATGGAAGAAAATTTCATGAAGTTATTACTATAAAGAAAAGAATGAAGAATGAAATTTCTTGATTATTTCGTTTTATTCCAGTTACAAGCTGAAACAGAATCAAATACAGTGGAGTCTCAAGGATTTTGTAGCAGTGTGTTCAAAAATCACATCTCCTCTGCTAGAGCTCTAAACAAAGAATAAATACATAAATCCCATATGTTAGTGTGAATCATGGGACCAAAAAACAAGAATATATATAAAATTTAAGAATTATCCTCGACCATAATTGAGAGAGAAGACAACCCAAACCTGATTACTAGTAGCAGTAAAATAGATCCTTCTTTTGCTCTTGCTTTTTAATTTCGTGATTATGAGTGTAGATTTGTTTTAAGGATATTCTATTGGGTGTTCAATTATAGACTACTCGAGCTGTTGGGTGTTTAAAATGTCATGGTCTTGGGTGTTTAAATAAAGCTTAAAAGAATATAAAAAGAAAAAGGTTGTATCCAGTGTACGGAACTCCAGCATAGGCGGGATCTCAGGAAAGGGTTGATGTATGCTGCCTTAACCCAGCAAACAGAGAGGCTGTTTCTGAGAATCCAATTAGTGACTTTTAGGGAACTACGGGATTTACCGCTGACCACGTCTGCCCTTCTTCAAGAAAATTATACTCCTTAAAATCATTTTTAAAAAAACTACGTGTGTTCAGCAGCACCCTCATCTCTTGTTGTGAAGACGCCACTGCAGATATATCTCTGGACTTGACTATGACAACATTTTCTCAAAAACAAACATACGACCCAGCAGGATAAGCCTTTTTTTTTTTCCTTATCGTGTCTTGATTTGTTACATGACAAACATTATGTCCACAGGAATAGCAACCAACAATGGCACAACTATTCACCCTTAAAGAAACAATGGCATCCATATAACTGATCCATCGTCCATCAAAAAGATAGAACAACGAAGGTAAGTTAATGCTCTTTTTGATAGGTTAAGTGTGCAAAATATACATAGAGAAAAGGAATTAAGCGGATGCCGTTCCATTACAAAAGAAAGGCAAAATCCTAGAAAACAAAAAGAGGCAAAAGGCATTTATAACAGAATAGATCCACAAAATTACACAATACTATAAGCTTAATACACAAACCCAAAAAAACTGCTGTACAACACAAACAAAATTCCTTAAGCCTAGGCATCAATTCCTCCAATCAAAAACACAGGGCAAGAAAGCTACCAACCAAGCTCCCCTCCGTTGCTTCGCAACTGTAGACCACACCAAGAAAGCCACAATGGAAGGCGCCTCGACCATCCAAACGCCTTGCACAAAAACTGCGCTCTAAAACTCCGTCTCAACACATTGTGAAAGAAATAAACTAAACAAATTGGCCACCCAACGGCCCATCCAACACATTCAATACACTCATTACAACCCAACCGCAATTGTAAAGTATCCATATGCCTTAAAACGAATAAAAATTAAAATGAGGTGAAGTTTAATAGCAGTGATAGAGAAAAACGAGGTTTTGAGAGAGTGAGTGAGAAACCTGGAAAAAAAAGTGTACTTTCTCATGGAGAAGATCAATCATGGGGTACTCCTTTGATCCTTTTTAAATGCTCCTAGGATAGAGGCTGGTTTGTTTTGGCCCCATCATTTAGAGCAAGTGCAGCAGTACTTCTCTAAAAATGCTAGTGAACAGTGCAATATTTTCATTTTACCTACTCACATCTCTATCAATACTCCAACAATTCTATCAATTTTACCTTTTTTTCCATTAAAATATTACTATTTTGTAACAATTTCCAGGTGTCAGTTGGAAAGAGTTAAAGGTGGAGAGAGAAGGGGAGATAGTGGCAGGGAAACTAATAAAAAACTCAATTGCTCACGAACAATTCTTCGGTACTTTTACCTATGTTCTGTAGCAAAGGTAGGGTAGAGTGAAGTGGAGTAGCCAATCTGCTGCAAGGAGGATTTCTTGGTTTAGTTCTCTACTTTACCTAAAAGTACACAAATAAAGAGACTGTTGTACATGCTCTTAGTTAGCATAACTGCAATTTGCCTGTTAGAGGACATAAGAGTCTACAAGATTGTTATTGGGCCGAATCACATCCGGTTTGGGCCAAATGTGCTGATCCCATGAAGAGTTGGCAGAAAGGCCTTAACCTGGGGCATTGCAAGCGACATTGATTGGCCTGGGTCGGACAAATCAAGTTTGGTCTGGCAAGATATTGCTAACAGGTCAACGACACATGGACATCAAGTCGCAGGGCTTGGCCATGAGGCACTCGCTTTGGCAATCGCCATGCATGACGTCATTTGCAAAGACAGTTACAGGTGACATCATGGATGCACGTGCTCGGCTGAGAATTACTAGGTGCCCAAATACACTCTCTCTGTAAAAGGTATACCCTTTGGCAATCGCCATGAATGACGTCATTTGCAAAGACGGTTACAGTGACATCATGGACGCACGTGCTCGGCTGAGAATTACTAGGTGCCCAACTACACTCTCTCTGTAAAAGGTATACCCTAGAAAAGTATACCACTACTTGCTATAAGAACTTTGTGTACTTTCTACTATCTTTGAGTGAGAACTTTGGCATCGGAGTGCCCTCTGGCTGGTCGGCGCTAATGTTTTGCTCATCTTGCAGCTCTTGGGAAGAAATCGGGTCGATCCATTTTCGTTGAATACTTAGGCGAGCAGGAGAGGAAAGCGGACGATCCATTACCCCACAAGTGTCTTTTTGTTGTACGGCCATTCATCTCCTTCACGTGGTAGGACACAACAACTCATATCTTCACATGACACTCTATCACCACTTTTTGTGTACATGCTTCATAGCCCAACAGAATTATAAGTTAGGAATTCTTATACATGTAGCTCAAAAAAAGGAGAGGAAGAACAGGTGCAATCTGAAATACCCAATTCCTAGACCCCATTCTCCAAATTATGCTTCTAGGCAGTTAAGTCAAGTTATCGGACCATGAAGGCTAGTCTTACCGAAGTAAAAGTTGTTACCGAAGGATTTAAAATAGCTAAAATCGTAAATAAATAGCGAGAATTTTAGATTGGCCAACAGATAACGACGAGGAAATGAGCTACAAATAAAAGCCAGAATTTTAAATATAAGGAAAACTTCACCACTGAAAAATTATAAATGCATCAAGGCAAATAAACCCATCCAAGCACAGACAACTCATCTCACTTACAAGTCAAACAAACATAAGTTTTGTAAACTAAGAAATACTATTTTTGTGGTCATTAAGCATTATTACCTTATTATAGAGAAAGGTAGACAAAACATTTGCTCAGTGACAATATTCTACGAGCAGGTGGTCAAAGTTTCACCCAAGAATTGTAACTTGTCAAATGAGAACCAACTTATTATGAAACAAATCCTAAGGCATATCATGTAAGGTTAGTTCGTCCTGAATCCTACTGCACACTCGTCCAGATTGATCTCTGCAAACAACATACTAGAATCAAGCATTCAGAACAATGATCGTATTCTAAGTGGGGGTAAAAAAAAAATTACACCGAGTACAACAGAACTTCAATCTCAGAGGGTGTACTGCCGTACTGGCTATATAACTGAGGAGTTAATGGAAACCATACAAAGAAGACCGATAAATTCATTGTACATTTATAATTTCTAGGTGACACTTCATTGCCCGGAAGATACTAAATTGCTGAAATATTCTTGAAGAAGGCAGACAAAAAAGCCTTACACGTAGCATAAACATGTCACACAAAAAATAAAAAAAGGAGCGGATAACATCATTCTATTGCAAACAACCTCAATAGATCTGTACTTACTTCCAAATGAAGATGATGAACTGCCAAATGCAGGAGTAGACGAAGCTCCGAAAGCAGGTGCGGAACTACCAAAAGCTGGGGAGGGTGAAACACCAAAAGCTGGCGTGGAGGTCAAAGGAGCAGAAGATTGGGTTGCACCAAATACCCCAGTTGAAGTGCCACCAAAAATGGAACCCCCTGTCTGCGAACCAAAAGGAGTTGTACTCCCGAAGGGTTTGGGCGCAAATGGATTACTGCTTGCATTATTATTTTGCCCAAAAACGGATTGGGACCCGAAAGGGCTATTTGATGACTGCCCAAAAGCTGATAAATGAATCCACTTTCATTAGTTAGATGAAAAGGGAAGAAACAAACAGAAAGGCCAATCATTTACTTCAGAAGAACACACAATGAGTTGTAAAAAAAGAGAGCAATATTACTCCTCTGATGAGATCAGAGAGAATGGAACATGAAAAATCGATGCAGATACCCAATACAATTTTTTTTTTACTAACTATTTTTTGGTAAGACTGTACACACACGTTCGTGAACACTAATCTCCACCATCTGAATAGAAACGTAGGGAAATATAATGACCCAATCATCAGTTGCCCGTTATCACAAGGAAAGGCGTAAGAGCATCTCCAACCAAGAATGTCGCATTGGACATGACATGCCAACCAACTCCAACCAAGACATCAATTGCCTAAGTGTCGTTTTGACATCTCTTATCTCAATTCTCATGTCAAATTTGAAATGGGAACAAGTAACATGACAAATCTTTGCTTTGATTACTCCAGACCTTAACAAATAAAAGATAAAACCAAGATTAAAGCAAAAATGTACATAAATTGGGCATATTGGTTGGAGTGAATAATTTTAGAGATTTCAAAATTGCCACATAAGCCAAAAAACAATTTGACACCCCCAAATTTAAAGCCAAGATAGGAGATGCTCTAAGAGAGTGCTGTCATGGAGAAGGGGGGGTCATAGTAAGAAACAGGAAACAGGAAGAAGTGTTCAAAAGATAAGGAACAATGACCAAAAGAGACGATTCTGGATCATGCTCAATCTAGTTTTGGGCATGGTATCGCCCTACACGCAAATTACACCCAATAAGGTATCTTCCAGCAAAATAAACATAAAATGAAGCTGAAAAACATACAAACGACAGCATATACAGGAAGTAATGCCAAACCACAAAATACTCCGAAATATCCAACCTCATTCACAAAAAAACAAAATAAAAATAGCAAATCAAGGAGCAATAGGAGCCCGTACTGAAAAGAATATTTTAGAGAAACTTGATCAAACTATCACCAAACTTCATGGAAAAAAAAAAAAAAAAACTACCATACAAACTTTATCTGAATACCCAATCAACAAGCAGTAGTGTAAATGTGAGACGAACACTTACGGTTGGTTGAACCAAACATTGTTCCTCTACAATTCCTCCGCGTTTCAAAACAGCAACAGGCTCTTCGATCTGAAACTAAACTGCAATCAGAACATGAAACACACGGAAAGTGAACAAATGAAACGCATATACATATATACCCAAAGCCTGATTGAACGAGGAAACCAAATGATACGCAAGTAACTTCACCGTTTACGCCAAAGACATGGTATTAAGTGCTTGAATTGACTTACCTGGAGGAATGAATAATCAGATTTAGGTTTTGCGAGGAAATTCAGGGATTCAAAGCTCTTGTAATACCCCACATGTATGCGGACAGAGAACGAGGCTAGGGTTTTCAATCCGAACGCTACATATACTGAAAAGGATAATTAGTTTCAGGATTTACAGCCTCGCAGTACAGTCGAGTCGGGTAGGGAAAGAGATTGATGCCGCCTACGTATCGATCTGTGTTTGCTTGCACCCGAATGGCTCGCACCTTCCCAGAGCTTAGAAGGAGATGGTCCGTGGGGGAAAAAAAAAGGGGCAAAAGACCGCGTTTGGTAATGCCGTATAAGGTGTTTCTTTCTGCAGAAGCTTGTTAAATACATTAACAGCCCTTGCACCCCTCTAAAACTACACTATATTCCCTCATATCCTCGGAAATAATTTAAACACAAGGACCAACAAAAGGGGCATGTGACATGAGCAGAGCATAAGGAAAAAAAAGTGACACGAGCAAAGAAGGGATACAACAAAAGGCCACTTTTCCATTTGCCTCCCTTGCATCCTTATTTACTTTCCATAATTTGTTGTTTAGCTTTTTGTCACAATATTTAGTGTTAATAATCATTCGTCTCGCCGATAGAAATAAAGAAACTACAAAAATATAGACTCAAATTGAAAAATGATTGTATAAGATGGCACTAAAGATAAAAAGGACAATTATTTTAATCTTCTCGTTTTAGTGATTTAGTCGATTTTTTTTAAACCTCTCATATCGAGACAAATGATAAATCTTACAAATATGTAAATTTAACAAATTAAATAGAAAGAAAGAAAGAACAAAAAATTAGGAATAACGGGTCCTCATTCAGCCCAAACAAATAACAACACCTACATGTGTTTATTGATGCTCTAACTGAAATTTTGTCTTCTTTTTTTTGTTTAGCCCAAAAGATGTTCATGTGGTATTGATGATCTAAAAGTGCTACGATTTACTTTTTTGCTGTCTCTTATACGGATATACTGATGATTTCTGATTTTCCAGAAAGAAGCCAAAAACTTAGAGTTGAATGCCAATATAGCTATGATAAAGTGTGCGGTTGACAAGCTTGAACCAAAGTCCATCATTAACAGTCTTTCGAAGCATGTTCAGCAGCTGGAGAAGGCCAAAGAGGAAAACAAGAAGAGTGCCACTACATCTACAAGCAATCCCCCTAACAAGCGGGGTTGAGAAAGTGGTGGTGGTCCACCCTCCTACTGGCCTGAATCGGGAAGATTTTCGAATGCTTCTCCCTCTTTCCGGTCGCCTCAGGCAGCACCTGCCACATTTCGCACCCGATACAACTATGACAACCGCAACAATGCAACATGATGAGAGCCAAAGTCTAGCCTCATATGCACCTGAATATGGTGGAGTTACTATGCGTCAGGAAGTTGAATCGTACGGTGGACCAGGATGGTAAGTAGTTGAATCATACGGTGGACCAGCATTGTACGTAAGGCCGAGGATCATACAGTGGACCAGGATCATAAGCAGGGCTGAAGAATTATAGTCGTTGGACCTGCATACCCCCCTCTATACCACGGATACCATCATTAGTGTAGTAAGGATATGGATATTTTAGTCCCTAAGGATTTGGAGGACGAAGACACTAAATCTTAATGGGTTTTGTGTACAAATTATTATTGAACAGTTCTCACCTAGATTCAAGACTTGTTCTGAACTTAGACACTTCATTTTGCTAGACATTTGCTATTACTTGGGTAAGGTGATCCCTATGTATAAAATTGTTGCATAAATTAGAAAAAGGTCTAAAAAGTGGGGGGACTTACATTTAAATGGGGAAAGGGGCAAGAGATCCCATACTCATGATACACTTTTTAGAAATCATAAACTCATAAGGTAAGAGGAGAAATATTGACAATAACATGGCATTGCACTGAGATGACACCCTCTTCTTGAATGGAGTAGTAATTCACCAACATCCAATTCCAATCCTTTAGGGAAAATGCTATGGGTACACAACACATGCGCACCAAATCCACACCAAGCTGATGTGGATCCTGAGTAAGCTTAAAATGTGGTGTCCACAACCAAGTGTGGGTTTCAAATTTTTACCCGGGTAATCAACCCATACCTTCCTCCACTCCTCAGACTTCTAGTCCCGCCACCAACTCCCTTTTCGGCGATCACCATCGAAATCACACCCACATTCAACGGACTTAGAGGGCTGTTGCGAGCTGCAGCCCAAAACGACGTCGTTTGGGGCTTTGCAATGACTGGCTTGGACTCTTCTCACCGAATTAACTTGCTGCCAACCCAGATCTCACCCCTTCTCTCTCTCTCTCTCTCTCTCTCTCCATTCCCCATCACAAACAAAATACAAGTGAATCTAAAACCCTTTATGATCTATTAGAGTACATGCCGAACATCGTCTTCCTATTCTTCCATATTCACCAAATTTTTTTTGGATTCATCTCACCTTTGACCTATATATGTCACCAAAATAGAAGGCCAAAATTGGCAATGAGAAAAAAGAGGAGCTGCTGCGTTTATAATTTTCCTAATTCTAACAATGAAACGTTGGTTCCTAAATCTTCTTCTTCGACTACCATAATTTGCAATCCGATTGCCTGTGCAGGATTGCAGAGTCTTCCTCCTCTACCCATTTGTGTCGTTCTTATTATTTTTCTTAATGATGGAAATGGGTCGAACCTCCTATTCTTCTCCTATGTTATGTACTTCCCCATTTGTGAAGAGATCATCAGTTGTGCTGTTGACAATAGATGATAAGGTGGTCGGGAAAAGAAAAAGGTGAGAGAGTGAGATCATCATATATTAACGAATGATTCTTATTTGGAAGAGTACTAGAAAGATTAAAGGCTGTAATATTTGAAACATGTGCTAAATGAACTCTTTCTCATCAATCTCAATCTCATGACACAAGTACATATGTAACCACTTGCCCAGCTCAGAACTTATTCAATTCCATAACCACTTGTCCAGCTGAGAACTTATTCAACCTAGCTAAAATTATTCAACTCCATAACCACTTGTCCATTCACAAAAGAATGCACATACTTGTTTTTTTTCTAACTTTTTAACAAGTAGAATTAGACAATTTACTTGATTTTTGGTAAGTAATATCATCACAGATGAGGAAGTACCGCTGCATGCAAGATGAAATGCATTATCCAAGGTGAAACATTTTGGGATAACCAACACCTTTTGTTAGAACAAACATTACCAACGCCTTAAAAAAGTGCTACATGAAATTTTGCGGTTAAGTATTTTCCTATCAGTCCTCCAAATTGGAATTTTTTTTATCATTACAAGCTATGTGAACTGTGTATTTTAGTGTGTTGTTTGAGCTATGTAAAGTGTGTATGGAATCTATGTGAACGGAATTTAATTTTGTTCACCCTCCTTAACCCCTCTTATTGGTTGAAATGGTGTGGGTCCCACCAAAAAGTGTATTGCAGGTGTGTGACCCACACCATTTCAACCAATAAGAGGGAGGGTTACAAAATTGCACTCATGTGAAGTGCATAACCCTATGTAAACTATATAAATTAAGGCTATGTGAACTGTGTATTTTAGTGTGTGATGGGGCTATGTGAACTGTGTGGTTGGGCTATGTGAAATGTGTATGGTGAGACTATGTGAATTGCATAACCCTTGTGAACTCTATATGATAAGGCTATGTGAACAATGGAACCATGTATTTTAGTGCGTGATGGGGCTATATAAATTGTGCATAGTTCACAATGATTCACATAGTTCACATAGCGAAATGTCCACTTCAAATAACATTTTTTTTTTAATCTTTACATAGTTTCATATTCAATATGATCTTGTTTGGTAGATCTCGCCAAACAAGTTCCAAAAATGTAAGTTTTTTTGAAAGTTGAATATGTAAAACAAAAGATACGATATTTTAAAAACTTGAAAGTAGAGAGAAAAAGTAATGAATACTAAAAATTATTCAGTAGTGTTAAAAATATCTTGAAATATTGTTCCAACCATTCACAACATGCCACGTATTACTTTGTTATTCATATCACAAAAAATAAAATAAAAAGACCAATCATAAATTAATGGTGTACCACATTTTGTTACTTTCCAATGTTTAGATGGGCGCATAATGATCTTGTAGGACTATTTTAAAAATGGAAAAAATTGCACGGGGACCAATTTAACCCGAACCCAATTTACAGGGCTAGCCTCTGAAAAGCCCTAATACTTATACTTACTAAGGCCTAGGGGTGTCAACGGTTCGGATTGACACGGATTTGTATGAATCTGAGGACCGAATTGCAAGTCACGGTTCCAAGAAAAGGCAATCCGTGTCCGGACGAAAAGTCTAAGGTTCGGTTCACGATTTTATCCACGGATTATTTCATTCCAAAAAAATTTGAAGCAACCATTACATTTCCAGATTCAAAGTAGCATTACATTTCCACGAGTACCATAACTATCATTACATATCAATACATAGCACATTGAAAAATATTACAATACTGCCATCCAGACATTACTCTCAATACATACCATTACGTAGCATTACTGTAATGACATGTCAAATGAAAAATGAAAAATAATCAACATCTTATCAGCAACTTTTTTCTACCAAGTTGTACACCAAACGAAATGAGTCTCATGATAACTTAAGCAAAAAGAACACGAAGAAAGGAGGAACATAGATTTCTTCTATTGCGAAAAAGCAAGGCCGTGGTTATCTTCTAAAAAAAAGTCTATGCTCTGTTGGTGCCTCTAAGATTAAGTATCTTCAATTTCTTCACCATTATTTAGAACATCTTCCTATCCGCTTGTCATCTTCGTATCAACTTCTTTTTTTACCGTGTCTCTGCCGTGTCTGTATCTCTTTTTTTGGAAATCTTGTGTCTGTGTCCACGCTACATAGAATAGGACAAATCAGATTACGTAACTCTTATATCAATGAATCTGGTGAGATACACGAACAATAAGTAAAACACTAAGATAGAGAATACCATATTCAAAACAAAATTTACAACTAACTAACTTACTGACCCATATTTTTTTCCATACTCAACAGTTATAAGAAAGCGTAATGAATCTTTAATCCTTTCACATTGTCTATGCAATATATGCCAAAAAAACATGGAGCCCCATGGAGTAATTAAAAATGTTTGAACTACAATTAAAACATGGGGCTCCATGGAGTAATTGCCTGTGCCCACAAATGATGACTTCACTTATACTTTTGAGATACAACAAATAAGCATCGAATTTGTATTCACTTTGTCTGGCTGCAACTCATGTAAAAGAGGTGGTTAAGAAGAACTCAAAGCAAGCTTTCCGTTAGATATGGTCATCTGCGTTTTCACTTTGTCTGGCAGCAACTGTATGTAAAATAAAAGTTAGCAATAGCTACTTGAAGAACTACAACAAAGCAAAAGTTGGAAGGGAGGTAGAAAAAGATGTTAACGAAGAAGAGTTGGATTGATATGGGTTATGGGTTGAATGTGTGCTAATTGTATGGAGGTTGAATATGGGCCAAGCTAAACCCAACCTAACCGTTTTTTTTGGACATCAATTGTTTTATTAAATTACATGATCTTCGTTAACATCTTGTTCTACCTCCCTTCCTCCTCCTGCTCTCTCTCTCTCTCTCTCTCTTCTTCTTCTTCGATAGAAATGGAGAGACCACTTGGCGATTAACGGAGCAAAAGAATATGTTGTTTCTTGCAATCTCAACCCTTCATTCCTCCAAATCTAACGGCCCAAAAATATCCCTCACAAACTAACTTTTTGATGGCATTATCGTAAATAGTTTGTAGTTTTTGAACAAAATATAAGATAGCAACAGTACAGCTGTTGGTTCAAATTTTGAAACAAAAGTTACGGTCAATCTCTCTCTCTCTCTTTCTCCCCTCCCCC
>JAXBDA010000937.1:0-66254 GCA_036023075.1 Gaultheria prostrata
GGGTGTCGGGAAACACTTGGTTCGTGAGTTTAATTCACTGCACAGAAGAAAACTCGAAGGTCGTTGTATCTTGGGGAAGGAGTACCATTCACCCCCGTGCAGGAGGGGGTATATCGTTCCTAAGGAGAGCGCGTTTCGCGTGCCTCGACCGCCCCACAGGCTTTTCTAATCCTTTCTCTCTTTATTTTATTTCTTGAATCTGATTGATGAATATCATTTAGAGCAATTATTCTATCAGAAATTCCTATTCCATATATTTTCTCCAACAAATCATGCGTCCGTCCCTGTTCACCATCAAAATCCCTGTGATTCACAAGCTTAAACAGGGCCGAAGACTATATACCTATAACGGGTACCAATATGACACAAACCCGACTTTAAACTCATCAAAGCAAATCCTACAACATATAAATTTACTGAAACATGTGCATTTCAAGTAGTATTTAGGGAATAGAACACATTCAGATAAGATGATATGAAAAAAACTGAAAGAAAGAAAGCAAACAAAATAATGGGAGAAAGTACTGGGGGATTGGTTTAGACCTGCAAGAAGGAGAGGTGTTTGGCGACCTCATCATCTGGGTCCTTGATAAAAACGAAATGGTAGAAATTCACCACAATGAATTCATGGTCCTTATAATCTTCTTCCCAACTGCATTCCAAAGACAACAAATCCGGATTACGACCACACCCACATCTCAGTCCTTGTTGCCCAGCGAAAAAAGTCAGAAGCAGATCCCTCCTCTTGCTGCTGTTGTTCCTCTTGTTCCTCGTTGTTAATGGAACCCAAGAAGTGTTGTTAATTGATGTACAGCTAGCAGTGGCAGTGATGGTGAAGGAACTTGAAAATGCAGGCAAGTTACAGGTTAGAGTGTTGGAAGGTGAAAAACTATTCATGTTTGGACGGCCAAGCATGGACGTATCAGGGCTAATTTTCTTATCCCTTTTTGGGTCTGTCCCCCCTTTCTCCCTCCCGCATTTCCCTGCTCCCTCCTCTTCACTTTCACCTCCCTCGCATTTTCCTAATCGCCAGAGGATAAGGAATTTTTCAATGGAATGGAAAATTCTAAAATTGTATTCGTACAGATGAAGAGTGTACACACGGGTACAGGACTACAGATGCGCTCGGCGGTCTATACGTGTGGGTCCACACAATGATCGGATTAATGTTGTGTTTGGTTTGAATTTTGGTTTTTTTAATGATTAAAGGAAAAATATGGATAATAATTAAAAAATAGGATTAATTATTAGAGAGAGATAGAGAGAAAAATGAAAACAATATTTAAAAATAAGGGTCATAATTGGATAATAATTGAGAAAATCGGGTCTTGAAACCCAAAACGAAAAGTTTTTCGGATCAACCACTTACGTATGGCGGATTGAACTGATTTCTCGCGGGGTCGCTTGCGAAATTATTTTAAGATGAAGGAACAGTTCTCGCATCATTTGTGTGGGACACACAAGTGGGTCTTCGAGCTCACATGTATCCCATTTGTACACTATTTATCTTTACTTATAGATTTCATTGAAATATGTAAAAAATATATAAAAATATATATTTCCCCCTTTTAATACTCTTTTTGAGCCGGCAATGTAACCTAAGAATTTTAGATAACGGTGTGTTCTGGTCTAAAAAATTATTATGACTTAGTATTTTTTTGTCTTTATTTAATTTTTTTTTGTGTGTTTAGTAGTTTTATATCGACTCTCTTTTTGTATTATTGGTTCGAGGGGAGGGATAAAAAATATAAAAGATAAAATTCAAAAAATTTGGGGTTTCATTTTTTTTTAAAACTGGATTTTGGGTTTCAGTTTGGGGAAGAGGTAACGAATAGATTCAGTCTGAGTTGATTCGAAAGATTAGGGATAATTTTGATATTGAATTTGCAAGAGCTAGCTAACAAGGAATTTATTGAGAAAATCTCGATGCTACCTACGGCGACGAAGGGAGGAGGAATGACGGGGGGAGCATCACCGTCATGCATCTTCTGTCAAATCGCCCGCTCTTCCACCTCCACCTCCACCCCTCTTCTCCACTCCGTCTCTCTCTCTCTCTCTCTCTCTCTCTCTCTTATACAGTATATGCTAAACTTTTACTGATACGAGTTTAGATCATGCAGGATGAAAAGGTTTTAGCTTTCCCAGACATAAACCCTTCAGCATTCAGGTTTCAATCAACACCTTTTTTTCTTTACACTCTTTGAGTTAAATGCTTTAATTAACAAGTAATGTTCTCACTTGCATTGGATTTTCCATCATTTGATGTTAGTTGTTACGGATGACTACTTTGGCTCACTTTGAGAATTTGGCTTGTCTAATTTGAACGTTGGACAAGATGAGCCAGGATTGAACGAGGAAAATTTTCAAGGTGGGGTGATGATAGGATTGGAAATGACACCAAGTATATTTGAGATTCGAATCCCAAATCTATAAACCTTCTGTACAAGGCCAAACCTAAGGCTATCCCCAGCTTTTAGTCAAATTTTACACTAATTCGTAGCTGTATTTGAGATCATTCACTCTTGTTTGAGCTTAACCTTTGCTGAAAACATTGACCCCCCCCCAAAAAAAAAAAAAAAAAAAAAAACTTTTGCTAAAATTTTGTCTAAAATAGATTAAAAATATCTTTATTGCATGTTTATCTTCATCAACCACTCCTAAAGGCCAACTTCCTTCGCCAACACTGGAGAACCCCTTCGTCATTCACCACCGCCATTACAGGATTTCCTGAAACACCAACACGGGTTACAACTACCCAGGTTTACTTTTCGAGAGAAATATGACCGTGGTGAAGATTGTCTTGTTGAGAAGCTCAGTCACTCTTTGCAAGCTTGAAATCTGAACTCACTTGTTCTCTATCTTTACCTCTGGCAATAATGAATAGAGTTTCAATAACAATCACCAGTAGATTATTGGCTGCCTGGCTGGTGACTTAGATCCACCACTGCCTCCTACGCCTACCACCCCATCCTGCGTCTACCACCCCAAGCTACCACTGCCATCTGGCACCTACCACCAAAAACTAGCCCTTGTAAATGTGGTATATCAATTAAAAAATTAGGTATCCTTGATTTGAGTCAAGAAAAGGGTAAAACTAGGGAAAGCTTTTTTTGTTGATTATCTGGCCTCTTTCAATGTTTTGTGGTGTATTTCCATGGTTTGCAGAGATACACGTGAATAATATCTATTAGTCTTTTATTATGTGTGGGGGTGGAAGCTCAATTATCTGGTTGCAATCAACTATTCTGTATCTTTGTATTTCGAGAACACATAATTAAAGTTTTTAGACAAGTCAAATAAGGTGGGGAGATTTTTTTCCAAGGTTGCTTTTTTTTTTTTTTTCCATCTCCTTACTTTCCAACGTGGCTAAACATATAAAACTTGGTCGAATAGTTGAACTTCAGCTTCAAGCTGGAGGCTCCAGCTGCTACCAAGTGCAGAATGATCAGATGTATGTAGCCAGTAGCCTTGCCCTCGCATGTTGTCCCTTTTAAGCAGCCTTACCCTCGCATGTAATCAGCTGCATGTAGCCTTAAGGCTCAATTTAGTTTTGTTTGGTTTGGAACCTCAACCCAAACGCCTTGAGTGGGATTGGTTCTGATAAACGGTAAGATTTAGCATTTGTTGAGTCCTTTCACGGGGTGAAATTTCAAAGGTAGTTTTGTGTGACCACATTCGATTAGCAAATCTTTTTGGAACTCTCTCGAATTTTGTAGTTCATGAAGATGCTATGGTGTTGGTGTTTTCTGGGAGCCTACGTTTGCTAGAGCCTTTCCATGACTGTTAACCTTGGTTGCGGGAGCGGGTGCAGGGGAGCAAGAGTACATAGGAAAATGAAAAATTTAAGGTTGGGAAGGAGCTTGTGTATGTATCTTGTCATGTAAATAAATTCTAGATAGTTAAAAAATTATTTTGTTGTTAGTCCGAGTATACATGTAAATTCTTAATTCGTGACCGAATATAAGGAAATATTTATATGAGCGAATTTGAGTGAATGTTTTTCCAGTATCTCATAATTACTCTTGGTTCGTTTCTTTTACTTTTTTTTTGGGAATTTTATGCTGGGAGGTTCTATCATTAGTTGATACTAGATAGCGGGGTCCTATCTAATGGGAGCGAGGTTCTTATTAATTAGGCCGGTTGGATTGAGTCAGCGGCTGAACTGTAACTTTCATCCGGCTTTCATTCATTAGTCCGGTTTTGAATTTAAATGGGTTGTCCATTTTTCCGGACCAGGGCCATGGACGGTTGTCCGGTTTTTTAAATCATTGGTGCGGAGATCAATGGATGGTTTAATGGATCTGCTGGAGAGATGACACTATCAAGTGCGTAGTCCACAGGATCAATACAATTTTAAGTAATAAATGGGGTTCTGAGTGAGGGCTACGTTCACCCTCATGTAGTGAGGGTGAACAAAATCGCACTCCCTGTGTACCATGCTAGCGGCTTCATATGTCATAATTTTCAAAATAGCTTTCTGTTTATGTGTCTTTTTAGTTGAGTAATGGATTGTCCTTCATTGTTACGGGTATCCCCTGTGACTCCATAAGTCGATCGATTTTGTTAATCTTTCGCAGCATTTGAACTGGTATATTCGTTTCTGTCAAAGGACGTAATATACTTTTCTGTGCGTGATTTTGGCTCCTCTCTGGTAATTTGCTCTCACTGCTGTTGTCGTGCTAATATGATTTCATCCCTTGAATTGGTACCTAGATAGGCATTATTTGGTGATTTCTAAGGAGCACATTCCAACTGTCAAAGATCTCCAGAGGAGAACTGAAGACTTCTCATTGGGTAAACAAAATTATAATTAGTTGGTGCTGTCATTATACTTTGCTTTTTATGTTCCTCACTGTGGATGACATTTGATATTTCCTTATTCTCCAGTGAGTCACATGTTAAATGTAGGGCAAACTCTACTGCAGAGAGATGCACCTCAGAAGCAGTACAGGTATGGTTTCTTTGCGTCGAGTGTTATCACCCTTTTTTTTGCTGTTGAATGTCAGCTTTTCTATGTACCAAATTGGGTGGGTTTGCGGCGATCCTGATTCCTTAAACTACCAACAACAGATCTGAAACAGTGTTGCAAATCCAAGTATAATACAGTTTTCATGTCAGGAAAACCTAAATACCCAGAACGCATGCATACCTCGAACAAACACAGTGAGACAATATTATTCATGCTTCGGCAATTGCCTACTCCACAGGCAGCGGATTTTTGCCATGATGGAGGAGATTAGAAATCACTCACCCAAAACCCAAGGTGTAGACCCAAACCCTCTAAATTGCTTCTCTATGATGATTTTAATTTTTTCCCTTAGTCGGAACATGTCTCTATATGGGGCTAAAATGGGGGCTTTGTTGTCAATTGGTGGTTGGAGTTTAGGTGCAATGGGTTGAGATCTATCAATGGAAGCTGGTGGAGGTTGGGAGCTGGGAGCCTCCGATATATCAGAGTAACAAAGTCAACAGTTATTTGGTTTTATTAATTGGTTCACTGACACACAAAGAACACCTTTTAAGAACCCAAGAACCACAAATATGGGTACGGGACACGACACGATTGTGACACTTATTAGAAGCGTCATTTCCTTTTAAAACAAGGATTCAGACACTTGGAGACACATTGAGTAGGTTGAGAACTAATCCAGTTATATGCTTCTATCAAATTGGGGATCGTATTAGGGATCATATTAGGGATCATTTATGAAGATGTGATAACTGTTACTTTTCCATAAATATTCGAGAACTAAGCATCCCCTAAATTTGTTAAAACTGCATTCTGACCTCATATTTCTTCCTAGCCTGTCCCTAACGTGTCTGGCTTAAACGAATGCAGTAAAATAATTGGTCGCATATTTTAGTGTGTCCTACCCTTGCCTGGAGCGTGTCCTCATGTGTTCCTGTCTGACACGGACACGCGAGGCAGATTGACGTGCATGTGCTTCTTACTTTATGTTGAATCACATAATGCGTATTATAAGGATCAACCTTGCTTTTGTTCTCCTTATTAGGCCCGATGCCTGGGTTCAGGTCCTGGCCCACGCTACAGCTTCCCCTTTGCCCAATCATCGACATCTAAACCAGGATTTACAATTATATCATCTGTTATTTAATTCTTTCTTCGCATGTGTTTTGGTACGAAAGAGTTTTATGCAATATTCTCCTGTCCTTGTTCTAGATTTGGCTTTCATCAACCTCCGTTCAACAGTGTTGACCATCTCCACCTCCATTGTTTTGCACTTCCATTTGAACCGAGGTCAGCAGTTAGTTTTTGTGATTGTTGTCATGTGCCTGAATTTTCTTGTTCGAATCATATGTTCTTCATGTGGAGAAATTCCACAGAAGTCTTTAATTATGAAGAGTTTAAACAGATGGAGGTGTGTAAAGTACTTGTCATTGGGACAACTGGGTGGATTTATTGAAGCTGAGAAGTTGTTGGAGAGGATAAAGCCAATATCATCTACTCCATTGAAAGTATGAAATGATTCATTATTCTTATGCGTACGGGACTTCAGTCGATCTCATTCCACAATTTCATGTGATGTTGTAATCAAGCAGTTACAGATCTGGTTTTCCTGACAGCTATAGCAGATTTGAAGGATATCCTTTTCAGCTGAACACATATTATCAAAATCTTTCGCGTTATTGGCCTCCTTGTTTACAGGATTTCCTTTTCAGCTGAACACATATTATCAAGATCTTTCACGTTATTGGCCTCCTTGTTTACACTCTCTCTTGAGTTAACCATGTTCCACAAAATGTGATTGCTGGCATCTGATATTTTCTCCTCGGAGAAGAAACTGATATTATGATCTTGTTCAACAGCTGCTTCTTGCAAGGAGCCTTTTTTTTTTTTTTTTTTTTCCGAAAAATGCCGCACCATTGTTATTAAAAAGATCAGTATCGAATTACAAGTGCAAGCAATCGAATTACAAGTGCAAGCAATCGAACCATCCATCGTAGTACAATCTCGATAGTCACCTAAGCATATGTAACGACTCACATGCCTACGGACAAGGGCGGAGGGAGGAAGATACAAATGGGGTCAGTTGACCCCATTGAGGTCCGAATTTATGTAGGGACAGTTATAGTTTTCCCCATTTTTTTTGTTTTTTTGACCCCACTTTACACCTCTTTTTTTGCCCTAGCCTATTAAGAGTTTAAATTTTGACCCCACTTATCAAAAATTCTGTCTCCGTCCCTGCCTACTGATGCAAGTCATTGTTCACATATGGGATGGTTTTTCTGTTTTTTTGTTTTTTTTATAGCAACAGAAATATACTTATAGCCAATGACTAAAAAGTATGGGACTCAAAAGGTCCAAACAAAAACAAGAAAAAAGAAAACAAAAATAAGGAAAAAGAAAAATCACGCCAAAATTGGGATAAAGGGTCCCTGCTATGATGCTGAAATTCGGCAGTTCATGGCCAAAATGCAGGGCTCGAATTTAATTTAACCAATGAACGGTTTGGATTTACATGGGGCTCGGATTTAAATTTTTTTTGAACAGAAAAAAAATAAAAAAATTGACAGCTGTGTACATGGTACACCGCAGAAACTCCACATCCCAAACGGTGCACATGGTGCCGTGGGCATTTTTGCAATGGACGGTCAGATGTCCTGCGCCACACGGTGCCGTGCACATGGTACACCGCAGAAACTCCACATCCCAAACGGTCAGATGTCCTGTACCACACGGTGTCGTGCACATGGTACACGATAGGAACTCCACATCCCAAAATTGACAGCCGTCCCAAAAAACCTGTTTATTCATTTGGCAAAAAAACTAGAAACTGGTTTTATGGTTTATTCGTTGTCTTTATTCAAAAAAAAATTGCATTTATTAGTTTTGTGTCAATTTTTTGTAGTTTATTGGTTCCTCTCGATGAGACGAATCTAACAAGTATGAAATTATAGTGAAATTTAATTATTTTTTGAATAAAGCCAAAATTAAACCAATAAACCACGTATTTTTTGTTTTATTAAAAAAAAATTAGTTTTGACTATAATCATATACTCTTTAGATTTATCTCGTCGATAGGAATCAATAAACTATAAAAATTTGATGCAAAACTAATATTTGGGAAAAAATTTAAATAAAGACAAAATAAATAATAAAGACAAAATAAATAACCAAAAAAACTATTTAAGTTTTTTTTTCCAAAGGAGGCCCATGCTTGAAACCGTTTGATTTACACTTTTCAATTTACTCCAAAACCAGTTTATTGGTTGTTGGGACTGAGGAGAGAGAGAGAGAGAGAGAGAGAGAGAGAGAGAGAGAGAGATGAAGGGAGTTGTATGCTTTGTGGACATCTCTCAGGTGTTCTCACCACCCCAATTTGCAGACCGTTTCTTCAGTTGTACTCACAACTCGAACCCTTCTCTTCCATCATCATCATCTTCCTCCTCAAAACTTAACCGACGCAGTAGTCCAATTCCAATAACAAGCCTAAACCAGCAGGTAACAAACAGCTCTGCTACCACTAGTTCTGAAATCAGGGTATGCGTGAACAGGACCTGCAGGCGGCAAGGTTCAATGGAAACCCTGAAAACCCTCTCTGGTATTGCGCCCCCTCATGTCTCCGTCAACTCTTGTGGTTGTTTGGGCCGCTGCGGCGCTGGGCCCAACCTCGTGGTTCTGCCTCAATCAGCCTTTGTTGCCCACTGTGGGACCCCTGTTCGAGCTGCCCGTATCATGTTCGATTTGTGTGGGGGTGATTTGGATTCTTGGAGTAACAGTTTGGCTGCACTTGGTTTGAGGAATAAGGCCGAGGATTTGTTGGCTAATGGGAGTAGCGATGAAGCTGATGTCTTGCTCTCTCAGGTACAACAGTCGACTTCTCTCTCCGATTGTTTTTTTGTGGGTAGTGTTGAATATATCAACCAAAACCAAACAGTACGGACCGGAGGGAAGGCAAGCAAGGCTTTTGCTTGGGCCCATAAAATTTGCTAAAAAGAGGGGCACCAAAAGAGATTGCGTAGTATTTATTAAACATATGAACAACGAGGAAAATTGATTATATACGAGCATGATTAGTACTTTTGCCATTTAAGTGATTCTTTAAAAAACAATGAAGCATAGTTGTTGAAAAATAATCTTGCTTTTGGTAGTTGCCTTATCTTTTTATGGTCTTGCTCATGAAAGGACCCCTTTAAAAAGTTCGCATTGGGCCTCCAAATTGTCAGGCCCTGATATGAAAGCTCCTTCCATAGAAGGTTTATGGGGAGAGATTTCTAAATCATGTATTTTTGTTTTTGTTTGTTACTGCAAAATGTTCAAGATTTCTCTAGTGCAAGTAGTATGTGGATAAAGAATTGTCGAGTGTGCTATATTATACTATATTCACAAGGGCGTGAGCTTCTCTCTATACATATATCCGTGTGCTCAATTGGGTTGTGTGGGGTGTGTGTTGAGGGGGGGGTTGATGTTTGGTCTTTCTCGAAATTTTCTTTGGTTAGACTAATTAAGCCAGTCCCAAGCCCGGATAAAAGAGGAGGGTTGTGCGTTAGGTAGCTGAAAGCCAACACGTAAAAAACCCTGTCGAATCTTCATGACATGAATCCTAATATGATTACGAGAAATGCTAGGGTGCGTGACCATGTTGCCATTGATAGAGCTCAATGGAAAAAAAAGGATTCATGTAACCGATCCCATTTGATTGGGACGTAAGGCTCGGTTTGGTTTGGTTTGGTTTGGTTTAAACTAATTAACTATTGCTGCTATATGAGGATGTAAATAACCATTACTTGTCTTAGTTACTAAAGTTTGAACTCGATTCTTGTCTTAGTAACTATGAGTCTGAATTCAACTTAACTTGTGTGGCTCCACTCATGTTCTTATAGTGTCATTGACTCCACATGCATGAAGGAGTTGTGCAAGGCCACTAACAATTCCATTTTTCTTATTGGTGTAGGCAATAAATCTTAAACCATTAGGAGGTATCCATGTTCTCTATAAGGCCAGGTTTGTGGAAGTTATTCTTTTATCCTATCATCTATCTTGTATGAGAGGGACTATATCTTATCACTCGCGGAAAACTAAATCTGCTTTCTGTAGTTTGTAACAGATCACATAACATGCAGTTTTCTCTCTCAGTTGAGCTGTATTTCATTCAGGTCTTCTATGAGATTGGCGATGGGCAATATGGCTGGGGCTCTTGAAGATGCTAAAGAAGCTTTAACTATTGCTCCTAAATATCCTGAGGTGAGCGGGAATGTTATTGTTTACTTGGAAGGGCATTACATTCTCAATGCCTAACAATTGCCGATCATGAATGGAAGATGTGTTTTTCAGTTAATTCAGCATGATCTTAAAGTGAGAACTATGAATTTTATATACTGGAACTTGAGCTTCATTTACTTCTATCAATTAATTTCTCTGTCTGGACTCATGGCGAACAGGAAAAAAAATAGAACCCAGGTAGTAGGTACGGGTGATAGTATTCATACATGATTCGTATTACCTGAGAGGTTGCTTAGGAGGTTGTACAATCACGTGGCCTAGCTTTTCATTATGTGTAGAAGGTGAACCATGAATCAGACAATCCCAACGTTTAGTTTGTTCTCTTTTCCTCCACCAAACCAGCTGAATAAGATAAAAGGAAATGGAAGCTTCCATCATTGTCCAGAGTTAACTTGCATTGGAATTGGTAGCCATGCTGAATAGGGTGGTGCGATGACTGCGTAATGTGAAGTTGACCAATCTCCATTCCTGATGTTCTCTACTGGTAGCTTTATGAACTTCTTGTAAACACTTGTTTATTGTGAGAAGTAATTTCTCTTGTCCTGCCCTCGACCATTGGAGTTACTTCAGCGGTATCCATATGCTTTTATGCTGCTCTTGTTAGGTTACCACACCTTGTATTTTTCACACCAAACTTTGATGCAGATCAATGAAGCAAGAAAAGCGGCATGTTTCATGTTGCCATGCTAGTGCAACTTGTTTAAGTTCTTTTCAGTTTCATGAGCCTTGAGTAAGTTGTAGTTTCAACATAACTGCACAATGGTTGTACTTTTTTAAAGCAAAAAATACAAGAAACAAAAAGTTATCTTAAGATTATTCATGAAAAACAAATTTCTGGGAGCAGAATGACCTATTTTAAAAAAAATTATCGCCTAATCTCGACTATGTCTTGATGTTTTGTTTGTGATATTTGATTTTTTAAAAACCTTTGGGATCACTTTGGATATGAATTCGCCATTGTAGAAAAAGGTGCGATTTTTCGGACGTGCTTTCCGGAACGTAATTCGAGAGAAAATTAGCATTCCCGGGTAAATACAGTGTATCCTGCCTATGTTTTCTATTCAGGCACTGATTGATTTGAGAAAATATTTGGCAGTTAAGAAATTTATAAGCATATTTGCAAGGTAATAGCATTAGTTGTGTTACAATGCTTAGGTATTTATTTAAGTACCAGTGCAGCGCAGTCTTCTTAATTTTTGTTTAACAGAGGCCTCAGGTCAGGACCAAGAATGCAGGCTCCACCAAGTCGTATGAATGGCGAGGGTACAACCATGGTTCCGTTTTATTTGTGTGCCTCTGAGTGTAGGGCTTGTTACTGCTGTGGATAACCGTAAAGGTCGACTGTCTGTCTAAAATAGGAGTATTTATCTAGTTCAGAATTTAATGCCAAATACGTCAACTTTTCAAGAACAGGTCCGAGTCAAATAGCAATGGCTCGAATCACTTCTCTTAACAAGCTGTTTATGCAAAGTTCTGACTATGTCTAGTTATATGTTGTACCGAAACTGTTGATGAGCTGTTTACCATGCTGTTTTGCAGGCTTACATCTGCCAAGGTGATGCTCTGATGGCTATGGAGCAATTTGATGCAGCTGAAACGTCCTATGCTATGGCTTTAGAGTTAGATCCTCCCATTCTTCGTTCCAAATCATTCAAGGTGTTATTACTTTCTAATGTCCTGTTGTGAATTTTGCAGATGCTTTATTTTCTGTCAAATTTAATAGTGCTCCCCCTCTTGGACCTTAGACATGAAGCAGAGATGAGACAATTGACCTAATGCGACCCTTTTTCTTCTTCCCTTTAATTTTGCTCACCTTTGTCCTTTTTGTCTTTTTTTTTTTTTGGCAAGTCTTAGCCTTCTGCAGTTTTTAGGGGAAAACGGGACCTTTAACTTTTGACAAGGAATTTTGCGTCTCATTTCTCATTTCTTGTCTCATAAACGACTCATTTTCCGTTTCCGTCTTTAGCAGTTGTTCGGTTGAGGGATACTTTTTCTGACGTGGGAAGCTGAATGATCCTGCAATCGAAGAGTTCTTATTTTTGTTTGTTAAAGCAAAGCATTCCCTTAGGCCTCCTTCAGTTGTATGGAAATGACGAAAAAGAAATGAGAAAATCAACTTTCTTGTAACTTCTTGGTGTTTAGTTATCGAGAAAGTTGTAGGACCCACAACTCCGAATTTAACAGTGGGAAATACTTTCGTGCAAAACAGATCCTGCAAAAAAGTAGGCTTAGTTTTCATGTAAAACTCTGTCAACAAAATACAAACAGGAAAATCAATTTCCTTTTCCTTTACTTCACTTTTTCTTAGAGTACATTTTCGATGTAGCATTCCCGACAAATGAATGGAAGCTTGGTGAATGACTTATAAGAGGATGATATCGGCATTATTTTGGATCATCGTTCTTTCCTTCTTCATGCGGTTTCACCTCTGGGACTGTTTGTGAATTTTGAATGCCAACAGTAAATTGGCAAGTCCTCAAGCCCTAAAGTGGACTATGTAGGATGATGAAGAGCCGATCCCTTTATTCTTACTTTCCTTGTGAGCTCATCCCTTTATTCTTACTTTCCTTGTGAGCTCATCCCGTTAGCGTAAGAGCAGTCTATCTTTAAGGCCTAGGCAGGCATTTTAATACACCAGTCAAATATGCAATTGTGATGATATCAAGTATACTAAGGTATAGTAACTGTAAAAAAAGCATAAAACATCAACTATGTGATTCATGGCTTCAGTAGTCGAGTTATTTTTTGACAAGTGCCAAATGAAGTGAAAGCTCATAATTGCACAGTTGCATGTGTTTTCCCGTCAGCTTGGTCACACAGGAGGAGGCATGTGGGTTAGACTAATTTGAACTCTCTCTAATAGCTTAAGGTTTGAGAGGACAAGAAGCAGCAATCTTACTACGAAGTGTTATTTTATGACTAAAATTAAACCGCAAAATTGATTAGAGGAACTTGGAAGTTTTTTCGACGATCTTACATATCCTGTTATTGTGTTTTTCTTTTTTTTTTCAAAAATAGCTTGAAACAGTAGCCAGGAGAACAGCTTCTAACGATTGTGGTTTTCAGGCTCGGATAGCAAAGCTTCAAGAGAAACTCATTGCAGCAAATTTGCCTTGACTTCTGCTGTCTGGCTGAAGTTGTGCATAATGTATATGGCAGAGTTATAGTGGACATGAGAAGCAGGCTGCTTGTACTGCTGAAGGTTTGGGTTCTCCTACTTTTTCGACCATGTGAAGTGATTGTGGTTATTATGCTTCTATATTTGTAGTCCCAAATAGTGGAGAGATAAAAGAAGGAATCAAGGAAGACAATCAAAGGATAGGCTTGTTGTTGATAAAATGAATAAGAAGAAAGTTGGACTGATTTTAAGTATTAACTGCATCTAAAAGGATGATTGCAGTCCTGATTTCAGGGTCTCAGACTGACACACAGACACATAAACACACGGACACACACAAGTAAGCATGCAGTTGTAATTTTTCCCCATTTGTGCTGTTAACACCCTGGAGGATTGATCCCTATCCCCTATATCCACTAATATTACACCCACTTACAAAACTAAATACTTGAAAATCTGATTAGTTAATCCTGAAGTAGCAGTGACAATTTTGGTTTCTGAATGTGAAAGGGTTAGGATGATTTCAGCAGTGTTTTGTTTACTTAGGCTAGAGGTATTTTAGCTATTTGGGTGTAGGGATGTGACTTTTAACAGGAATCACCCTAGTGATTTACGAATTGGAACGCACATTCCGAAACGTGATGCACCTTCGTTCCCAAAACGGCACATTAAGTGTTCCGGAAGGGATCCTGGGTTCGTCATACGTATTGGATCGACGTTTCATGTAACATGCTAGAAAACCATAGACGGAGGTGCTTTGGCCAGACAAAATGTTTAAGAAAATTGGTCAATAATTTTTTAGTAGTGTGTTTCATATGGGTAATTTTTAAAACAGTACTATATTTTATTGAAAGGCTATTGCTTGAAAGAATGCATACCATTAACTCAATTCATAGAAGCCCACCACTATTGTACCACAATTTAGGTTTGCGGCGCACGGCATTCTTGTTCCCAATCCTTTACCAGAACTATCTACGTTCAAAGGTAGCCTAGGTTTAGATAAGTGAGATACATATACACAACTTGTGATTGCCATTTTCCGTGGAAGCTCTCTAACCCCTTTTGTTTACAGGACAAATTGTGCAGCCAAGGATCCATCTTTCCATGCGCTTGATTTAATAGCTAATCTACAGAGTTACATAACCTAGTGTCTCTCTTCCAAAACTGCATTGATGCATTGCTCTGCTGATGTAGGATTATGAAGAACGAGGTGTCAAGGTATACAAGTTACAAAGCTAGGCATCCCCGTGCATAAGGGCCCCTAGACATCCCCTTGCCTAAGGAAATAATGATATCCTGTATCAAAATCATATTCAAAATCTGGTATACTTCATGAATTCATTAAAATATCATCTGTGGTTCCCATTATAAGGACTTTACAATTGGTGACAAACATCTAAGGATAAAGATTACCCAACCAAAATTCCTAAAATAAACAATGGTGGCCGGAGGCAGCACCTGATGTGATGGTTGGGCGCCAGTGGCCAAGTGATATTATGTAAATAATGTGTGACAGAGAGCAGCTACTGAAGGCGTAAATGGAGAAAGAGAGAAAAAGGTGCTACATCGCATCATGTTAATGGACATTGATGTGTAAGCATCATAGTAATTTAATATGGATTAGTCAACAAGCACAAGGCTTGAAAAGTTAACTTTAACTTTATCACCACTAACAAAAATCCCTATAGGTTAACTTTATGGGTAGGAATGCTTGGGTTATTTTGTCTAACTAATAGGGTTCACTGTATAAATGCAAACCTCAACGGGTCAGGGTGTTTTAACCTAGGTATAAATCTGCTACATTATTTACCATTCTTTGTGCTTTGGCATTTCAACCATGATAGAGAGTTGCACAGCTTAGTTATTTAAACTGTGTATCAAGATGAAATGAGAGATCCAAACATGCGACTTTCCACCAGACTTGGTGATTTTAGTAGACATCGCCCGAATTGGTACTTCGTGGAAAATTATGTTGAGAATGGGCAGATCATGCAGAATAATAAAAATTAGATGAGGACTTTATCTTTTTTGGTACATAGGATTTATCTTCTGCTAGGATTTTAGGAATTATGGTTTGACAGTGTTCATTTAACTGTTTTGTTAGCAGGGAATGAATTAAGTTTCAAATATGGTTTTGGTAAAGGGTTACCAATACTTCCTTGGCTAGGAATATCTTTACTTAAGTGCAGTGATGCCCATGGTTTTCAAGATGTGGTCTTGAAAGTCCAAATTCTTAAAAATACGACATTGTTGTAATGTTCGGTATATGCATGCAGCATGCGCCAATAGAGAATATTGTTTTGACACTTTTTTTTTTTTTTATGTTTTCATTTGTTTTTTTTTAGCCAGTTCGTTGAGTTGGTGAATATAGTCCATCCATCGGACATGGCAGTTTCCAACTCATGTATGTGGTTCCTCTCACACCAAGCATATTAATGGATGCAGTGAGGACAAAGTATCCCAACTCTATATCAACCTATGCAGCAAGTGATGCTTTTTCGAGCTACCACAACTGGTCATCGTATCGTCAATCGTGGTCTGCAAACGTAACGAGGACCGCAGGCTTTTTTAGTTAGCTTAGCTGCCAAATATGGTTATCCACGCACCATTTACTGGTGGTTTTGGTTGTCCATGTATGGAGAACATTTCAGAGCTTTGTGCCGTCTTGGTTTTGAGGCTTCTTCAGCAAATTCAGGCTCCATTGACTGAGCCTAATGGGTAGTAGTTCCTGTACTAGTTATTAGTATGTGGCAGTAGATCTCTATACATTTTACTGGTTAAATAGGTGATAATGAAAAAAAATTGGGTGCCGGGTGGGTACCACGTGACGGTACCCACCCGCGATCCGAGCCGTTCAAAAGTGTTTTGGACGGCCCAGATTGATTCCCTCTCTCTCCTCTCACCCAACCACTCTCTCTCCTCTTTTTCTCTCTCTAAAATCCAGACCGTCGTATCGCGCTGTGGACGGCTGAGATTGCCGAGTGGGTACCACATGTGACATACCCACCCGTCACTGAAAATTTCTCGGTGATAATTGGTGTTGGTGTTAAGCATTGTGTAGTAGTGCTCATTTGCCCAAATGGTTATCGGTGTAATACCATAGTTATTTTCTGCTCTCTCTTTCTTTCTGCTTTCAAATTCTTCCTGATTTTCTCAAATATAGTGCGAAGTAAAGCCATACTTATGTCCCTTAAAACGAAACTCGAAACCTTCAACGGGAGAAAAAAAAAAAAGAGGATCATAAAGGAAAAATCTACAACACAGCCCAATTTTTACCATTTCATCTCTGTTCTCTCACTCCCAAGATTTGTATGATTTCAGCAGATCATTCCTCTAGTAGGATCCCTTGATGAATGTAGTATTGGCATTTTTAATGGCCGGAAAAGATTCTGGTCGAATTTTCCTATATAAAAATTTAAAGTTGAATCTGAGTATGGGGTAAAAATAAAATCCTTGAGCATTCAATAGATTTTTCAATATTTTGTTAATTTGAATGGTTTACTCATTATTTAAACTCCAAAAAAACGTATATAGTTCTTTCTTTTTGTTTATTGTTAATATCACTTCCGCAACAAATTGCATTTGCGACTCTATTAAATCCGGAAAGACGGTAGACTAATTACACAGAACAGACGTCAAAATCCATTACAACTCGATCCTCTCTATCCATGTTCTTAATTAGTGAACAAATGTAAGCATCAACTGATAATTTAAAAGAAAACAAGTATCATAGGCAAAACAGCGAGAATAGCCAAGTGCGAAGCTATGCCCATTAGACTCGGCCCACAGGGCGTAGAAATGTAGTTGCCTGAAATGGTTTTCAAGTCATTAGACTACGTTAATTTTTAGAAAAAGAAGAAGAAAAAATCTACTGTTGATCAGCCATGCCATATCTGCATTCAACTTGTTCCCCCTGTATCAGCCTCTCCACTGCATCTGAGGAAAGGTCAATCATTTCTAATGTCTTCTCCCAAACTTCGAGAGAAGTTTCTACGTTGTGAGCTTCTTCAGAAGCATTTGTGGGTCTGCAATCTTGAGATATGAAAGCGCAGACAGGCCACTCATCCGCTTTCAACATCTCACAGTACTCTGGAACTTGAGGATCAGTTGCAGCAAAAAGTGCGCTTCGAGAACCTGCAGTTCATGCACCACCACAATAACCACCTTAGAAGCCAATAAGTTTGCAAAAACTCATGGTTTCACAATTCTTATCTCAAGAATTAACAGCCAAATAATTGATCAACCAAATTATTATGTTCTTATCTCACTAAATACTTTCAAGGCCATTCACGTGTCTGATACGGGAAAAAGGGGAATATTGCTTAAAAACTAAACAAGTGCTTATAGTTATCAACTACTACGTTCGTAAGCACTAACTGCTAACCATAGTATTTAACATCGTCAGCAACACAGTGACGCATACGCTGATCACTTGCTAAGTCACTTTCATGTACACCTGAATTAATCAACACATGCTTAGAAATCAACTCAAGTTCGTTGAGGAGCTTAATTGGCTTGCCGACTAACTGTTCTCCACCAGAACACAAAAGCTACCAAGTTTCTTGATTAGAAATCCTTCGAAAATGTGTTGCTATTGAAAATATTAGCATTCACACCTTTCTATTGACCTCTCTTTACAGACTCTGACAATAGACGTGTACATAGTTTCCAGCAGCAGGTTTAACAGTTTTTCAGAACCAAAGCTGTAAGCCTTTAGGAATAAGGGTGGTGTAATGTTGCAGTACGATACTGATGTTGGCACAGTATCCAAAAGGGAGGGTGGAGCTCCCAGGTTTCAGTTCTTCTACATTGATCCTACTGAGTAAAAATAAAACATAAAAAATACTTAAAATCAACAGTTCATTAGTATCCTGTTAGAAGTTAATACAAGCTTTTCAAATATGATCCCTTCATCGTAAACACAGAGGTAACTATTTAAAGGTATAGACAGATGTGCATAACACAATTTGCTGAAACAAGACAAAAAAAAGACCAGCACTCATGACACTCACCTTCTTGAGCATCAAAGATAAAGTATGGTATTAGGTGATAAGCAGCTTCAACAATTCTGGGAAGATCCCTTGTCTGCACTTAAAAAAGTTACTACGGGTTATATGCTGATAATCAAAGCAAATCAATGTCTAATTTGTCATGACATACATGGTGTAGCAAAATAAATATGGACACATTATAGAATCATATGCATAATCCGGGAACTGAAGGCATTAGAAAGAGATCGGCATGCTTTTAATTTTAAAACATGATCTACTTTTATTAAAAAAGAAAGGTGCACTAAAGTCTAACCCGGTCAATAGGATCATTCATCTCTAAAGTGGCCTGTTTATTGCATCCTTGGTGTCTAAACCAAATTCACTAAATCCTCTACTTTTATCAAAAAAGAAAGATGCACTAAACTGGTCAATAGGAACCTTGACGTCCTCTACAGCTAAGTCTTATCACACACCAAAAAGATCTGGCATGTCCAAATTAAGAAAGAACAGTGATTGTATAAAGCATCAAACGTTTGAAAGGCAGAACTGTAACAATCATTATAGTAAAGCTAATAACACATTATTACCGTATTTCAGGAGGATAAATATATGAAAGCAAACCAGGAAACTGTCTTTAAAAACTGAGACCCCTGAATTTCAGGCACAGCCAATTACCAACAGTTCACTGGGACTACCATCAGTGAGCCACTTTGCCTTGAACTATGTTAAGCCCGCTTCTGAAAAACCTAATATTGATGATACTATTGTGACAATGCAGAAATACCCAATTTGAGCTTGCCAACAATAAGTTACAGGCCCCGTCAATAAGTTTGAAATTTGCACATAAGATCCACAGCATTATTCTGGTTGCACTGGTAAACCTCTTTCACCGTTTCACGGGTGTGGTACTTCCTTTCTAGTGGAAATACCAGCCTGTACAAAAGTATAGGCAGATATACATATTTATCTATGGAACAGCTGAAGTAGTTCAAGGAACTTACAACACCAGTTTGGACAATTCCAGGAGATACACAAACTACGCTTATGCCAGCTTCAGCAGGCAGCCGCTTATGGAGAACACTGCTGAACATCACCTGCAATTCAAATGCCACCCTAAGTTTCCAACATCAGTTGTTCGCTACTGTAAGCGAAGCTAATTTGTCTTCTTGAACACCCCCTAACACACACATGATAATATCATAAAACACGACATAGAAAGGAAAAGGATAAAGGAGATCGGCTTGACATTAGATCCATAGAATCATGCCAATGCTCTTTTTGAGGACCCTCTTCTGTTTCTCTTTCTAGAATGGTTCCTGGGCTGAGTCATTCCCATCCCAAGTGGTGACCCAAGTCTTCCGGACCCGGTAGGATTACGCAATCGCTTTGGCGATGCCGCCAAGAAGGAGAGTCGAAAGCTTACTTAATAACAACTCTATGATAACTAATATGGTTTCAGATGAATGTGGGGACATGGAAATTGGAAAATAGATAGAAGAAGGGAAAGGATAAAAACACATCCATTCTCTATAAACTAATTAAATTGTACTCTGTAGTCATCGACAGGAGTGGAAAGGCACAATTGAATGCGTTTAGTATCATATGTGATCCCACACCCGAGCACTTGGAAAGGGCAATGCAAAAGACATCAAAAGGAGTTTTCAAAACCAATACTACCGGTCATTAGTCCCTCTTCACTTTCCTCTTCAATAGAAAAAAACACCAAAATACAACCAGGACAAGGGTATGGTGAGAGGGTCCAACCAAAGTTTAGAATACCGTGCCGGTTGTGGTACCGTTTTTATCAGTGGTACAGTACATACTGGTACTGGCATAATTTCAGTTACCGTTTCGGATTTATCAGATTTAGAGATGTATATTAATTACGTAATAATAACGATTGATGTAAAGTCATATAGAAAAAGAGTACTGTAGAAACACAACTTTCATGAGAAACAAACTCATACAAAATACATTTTCTTTTGAAAATTGACATTTTCAGCTATTAAAGTTTGTAGAATATAGTAGTTCCTTTGCTCTTATATACAGATTCAATACGAAATCCAAACAGTGTCCCTTCTCTTCTTTAGAAGGCACAGTACGGCGATAGACGGTAGTTGGCCGGAAACGACCGGTACAACTGGAAACTACCTGGTAATTTCTCCAAGATGGAACACAGATGCTTAGGTACCGCTTTTCTCCACAACCAGTAAGAACTGCCCGATACTGTACGGTATAAGTAATAAAACCTTGGTTCCAACTTTTTTTGGGTGAAGACAACAAAGAAAATAGTGGAAAAAAGGCAAAGAGCAAAGAGAAAAGAGAAAAAGATAAGACAAAGTACAAGGTGGACAAGAAGTCTACCAAACCCGTAACGATATGACCCCATACCATATTTCGTCCCCAAAAAACTCTATACATGTTCCCAATGACAGTATTGCCTGCTTCGGATATCAGTCTCAAAGGCTTTGAAATGTGTCGTTGCTAGAAGGGAATGGAGGCCTGGATAGATCTGAATTTTGATGCTCTTCAATGGGAACTGCAAGACATCAGCTCAAATGGGTTGTAAGCTCCTTGATACAAAGTGTAGAGGTCAAATATTGTTCGCTATAAGTTTCATGTGCGCGTCCACAATTTTGTCTCGCTTTGTATATTTATGTTCCTTTTTTATTTGGTTTTACTGCGAAGTCTATCAAATATGTAATTAGTTTTCATTTGCGCTGCTAACGTATAAACAAGGATCATTAATAATGTAATACGTTCATTTGACCAGGAAATTGAAAGTTAAGGCTGAAGTTTTTATTTTTATTAGGACTCTGGCCCTTGCGTCCTTTGTCTTTTCCCCTTTCTAACTCCCCTTCTGCATCATTTCTTTGATGACATCAAGTGGAGGAGCCGAAGAGGCACCCCGACTACACTATCAAGAAGGTGAGTTTCTTGTCATTATGGGGAAAGAAAATGGGACAAAGAAGAAAAAGAGGTAATCAACTTAATGATGTTGGTTCCAGGCTGCCAGCACAAGGTTGAGATTTGAGGTTGTTAAGGTCTAAGCAATCAAGCATACTAACTAATGTCCGAAAAAAGGATTATCGGCTAGTTACTGTCTCAAATGACATCAAAGAGAAAAGAATGCCAGTACATCCAGCCAGCACTTTGGATCCAAAAATAAATAGTTGACAAGAAATGAAGAGAGAGAGATGGGAAAAGAAAGAGAACTTGGCACTCCAATTCGTATTTTCTTTGCCATTCGAGGAAACCCAAACATAATGTGGTTTTCAATCATCAAAAATGAATGAAACAACAAGGAATCAAATATACGAAGGCCAGCATATGGAAGATGGCGTAAACCAGTAAATGAAATGAAACAAAAAAAATGAAAAAGCCTTTTCAGGTGTTGTACCATAGAAGAACAAATTGTACCTGAGCCAATTTGCTGCTCGAGTATCCCAATGTACTTGTGTATCTTCTTTTCTTAGAGACAAAATTCATATCTTCTGTATCAACAAATCCAACCTGGTGCATCTACACCAGAAAAAGAAAAGAAAAAAAAAAGACAGACTGCTCTCATACGAGTGAGAAAAGAAAGTAAATACCATGCAAGGTTCAACAAAAATTTCAACCTCAATTCATACACTACTCTTGAATCTTGATCATGTCTGGTTTATAGTTTCTAATATATTTAAGTGTCTTCCTATGGGAAATACAGAAGATATAATAGGAAAACTTGGGGGATTGCAACATTCAATACTTCAGACCAAACATGTACTGTGTTTGGTACGTCTGTTACAGAAATATATCACTAGGGCAATACTGTTTTCTGGAAATGCACACGTGTCTAGAAATTGACAGGGACATGAGAGTAGTCAAAATTTCAACAACTACACAACATTACGGATACATCCATGCATCTATGAATGCAGATGCATAGCAGGGCAGTTGGACTTACAATGGAATTCACATTAATAATCCTGCTTGGAGAACCTCTGATAAGGGATGGCAAAAGTAATATTGAAAGCAGTGCTGGGGCAAGATGATTCACTTGCATGTGTTCTTCGTATCCATCCTTTGAGAATCTTTGTGGTTCTAAACAAATGACCAAAAAAACATCAGGCCAATTAAGGCCGACTAAGGTACACAAAATCTGTTTGCGTAAGCTACGACAGAGGGAAAATGTATCTAGCCAGTGAGATAGCACAGATTGTGTCAAAAAAGACCATTAACAAACAAAAGTAACAATATCTAAAATCCGGTTTAGCATTAATTCAGCAATCATTATCATATGGGCGAAGTATATATTTTTAATATATCATGTAATCCTGATAGTTACCTCGAAGCAGGAGCAGAGCTAAATTTTGGGTAGTAAGGTCAAAACTCCTATTCAAGAACTAAATGAGAGAATTTGAGGTCTTGGGCTTGGGGCAATTTTGGTATTTAGCAGGGTCAAAACAATACCCTCAACCCACAAACTACTTAATAGTCTAGTAAAATCTAAAAGTTATTGGGTCAAGTGACCCCATTTGTACATTAGACCTTCCGCCCTTGCCTCAAAGGGCCCACAGTATGAAATCAGCGAGCATTTTTCAAAAATCTCACTTCAGAATTTCAGGATATTCCTTTTGAAAACGAAATATGAAGATGAAGTGACTCGACTGTTTGGCGTATCGAATCGAGTCCTGTGTTAGGTATGGCAATTCGTGTGATTCGAATATGATTCTTGCTTGCAGCGAGTCATCCCTATGAATCAATTTTTTGGCGTATCGAAATCAAATCGTGCGACAACAAAACCCTAATCAGCATAGATGTCTTAACTCCTCATAAGCTGATAAGGTGCCAATAACTGAATGAACATCCCTCCTCTAACTCCTCAATGCATACAGCGATGTTTTTGTTTGGTATTGCAATGAGATGCCTCAACTTGATCAAATATATTACCAAGCCTAGACTTATCGGTTTCCTGCAGCTAGGCCCATATCAAAGAAGAAGTCGTCAAGCTACACATGGAAACATTAGTTACATCAATCAAACATCAAGTTGGTTGTCAAACATCGTCCCAGTCGTAAAAAAAGAACAGCCAAACCCCGGTATCCCCCATGCAGATATGTTGGTTGCTTCGCGACGAGGCATTAATTGTTTTAGTCATGCATGGTTTCGATAGTTACAACCAGATCAAGAAGACGGCGAGTAAGGGTGCTCCCTCTACGGCCTTCAGAACTCGATGGCAGCTTTTATTGTATATCAATGCCCTTTAGCCTCAAGAATGCTGGGCAACCTACCAACGGGCCATGACACATGACATATTGCACCAAACAGTTGAATTCAACATACATGATTTGGCGGGCAAATCCAAAAGGAAAAATCCAGCCAACTCAACTGCACATGAACGGCTCAAGTGAGCATTTGGAGCAGCAGCGAGGGAATTCCAAGGATGTATCGCGTGGATCCCGGTCCAGCCCAAATGATCGCTATGTGAGACATGCCCAAGAAAGAGAACATTTAAAAGCTACGAGTCCTCTTTGAAAAGGCCTTTTACCTAAGGAGGTTCGCCAAAGGCAGAGATCACTAAACCCTTGAACATCCTTTTGAAAAAGATGCCACATTGGACAACACCATCAAACCTTCGCGCATTGAGAAGAGTCATGAGCTCACCACTCACAATGACCCCCCTCGGCAAGGTTAGCCGCTTCTCGTTTACATTACCTCCATGCGGAGATCAAATTGGTGAGCTGCTTACTCAAGAAGTGGATTCAGTTCAGGGACAAGTATATTATAATAGCATAACCTTTCAAAACCCTAAATAAAAGGTCAATTTGAAATTTTTGCAATTATCACGCTATTGAAAATAAAAAGATTAAATCTACATCGAACTAGACTATTTTTGGGGTATTAGGTATTTGGGTTATTGGAGACAATAACAGCTAACTTTCGCATCAATGCCAAACCATGTGGCTCATGTGTCGGTAATCAGTATTACAAGCGTAGAAGTTCTAAGGAATCTCATCCTTACTTGTACTTACCTCCAATGGAAAATATCCCAGCATTATTGATGAGGACATGCAAAGGTGCTGAACGTGCATTCCATGCTTCGGCAAATTTCACAACAGAATCCAAGGAGAGAAGATCAACTTCCATCACCTTATGAAGTCACAATTTGAGTAAGTTAGCAGTGTTGCAACTAAGCATCAGATATCAGGAGTCATTCACAAACAGCATAAGTTCATATCAATAGCATTGCATACTGTAACCGTGTAGAGACTGAGTCTGGCCCTGTGAAGACTCTTTTTCATAATTGGATCTACTTGATCATCTATTTGCATTATTCATTATACAGCCATTTTTTCTTGAGGGAAAATATCTCATTCTTCATAGTTTGTACTTCTATTTTCATCCATCGTAAAGTCATCATCTTTTACTCAAAGAAGCAAGTAACCTCCTCCACCCCAACCCCCCTCATCTCTTTTTGGAGAGGCGGATTCCTCTAACTGAGTGAGTGTTAGAGAGCTCGGAGGGATAGCACTTCTCAAAGCTCCAATTGCGACCTCTAGTGAATTAGAAATCATATCACTTTTAACTATCTCCAAAAATGTAAATCAGTAGAGGAACTGATCTGTAAAAGGGACATATGAATGCCTCCAGTTTTAATTGTTTTAGGATTCTACAAGAACTTAATATTTTCCTTCAGATGAATGCATTGCCTGTATATGTACCTCAATATTAAGAGGAAGTCCCATTCCAGACCATTCCTCCTGCCACTTCTGGATCAACTCATGAGCTGCTTTTGGATTTCTGACCGCCATTATAACATGGGCGCCCGATTCTGCCAATTGCCTGTACAATCAATAGACGCCCAACAGTATACTAGTTAGAAAAACAATCATGTGACTATCTAAATTGAGAAACAGCAAGATCATGTCCATGGATTCTAATTACCTGTACAAATAAATTACGAGGTAGCATAAGTACTCATGTTGATGCCATATGTTTCAGCGTGACAAAAGGTCACGAGTTAATCAGTGTTTTCTGAACTTCTTTGATTTTGTGAGTACTGATGGTACCTCTTGGATTTAAAGTACAACTCGCACCTTTAGCCCAAGCTCACAACTCATCTTCCATTGTATTACAGAAGTTCAATACCCCTGCATTCTATGCTTAAGGTACTGAACCCCGAGTTCAGCTAATAGATATTCAACATCTTACTTACTGGCGACCGTACACAGGTGGTCAGATGAACGCCCTGACCTCTTAAATTTAATTTGCTGACACCTGTGTTCAACAATTTGGACAAATGAGGCTTTGAACACCCTGCAGTAACCTTTGGTCTGAAAGGGAGACCGTTAAAAAGAAGCTTTGAATACTTCCAAATGGAAAATCTTCTGACACCTCTGATGCAAGATCGCTACCCTCCTGTTCTCTTTGTTTTTACTTTTGTTTATCACAATAAGTAGAAGACTAGAAGTATCTGAATTACATAATCATACCAACTACTAAGCCCTACTGAAACCGCATAACAAAAAAGTAAACAAATAACCCCCATTCGGGAGAACGAATAATCAATCTTGCTTTTGGCAAGAATTGACCCCCGACCTCCCCAATGGATGTATACAAGGGCGGTGCTCCTTGTCAACTTATAGACTCATGCAAATAACTTTGTCATCATCACAGAAGGAATTATGATGATATTGTGTACAAATTGACTGCTAAATTTCGTCATGGCAGTTGGACTCTTTTGGCAAATAGAATAAAATCCTGAATTAATAGTATACTAAATTTCGTTGTAGCCGCGAATCATACAGAAAAAAAAAACCCCCATAAAAATCACATAGTATATAACTGAGCTAGCCAACAGTTGGGTTTTTTATGTACTAAATTTCGTCATGGCAATTGGCCTCTTTTGGAGTTAGAATAACACCCTGAATTAATAGGATACGAAATTTCGTTACGGCAGAGAATCGGTTAAGAAAAAAAATGATCACAAAAATGACTTACATAACCTAGTTAGTATAACTGAGCTAGCCACAGTTGATTGATGCACGCTATATATCTAACTACAAAGAATTGAAAGACTGAAAGAGGGTAAGTGCCAAAAAAAGTAGGAACCTGGCGATTTCACGGCCAATACCGCTGGTGGATCCGGTGACTATGCAGGTGGAAATGTCCGGTAGAGGAGGCAAAGGCATTGGGTTCTGCAAGTGGCTGGCCATTATCCTCTGGAACAGAATCTCGTATAACACATACCACAAACCCCTCAACCATTCAATCCATCCCAACCCTTCTTTCTTCTTCTTCTTCTTTAGCAATACCGTCTCTTCTCTGTCTCCATCTCCATCTACCGAAGCCGCTGATGATGAAGAAGCCATTCTCTCTCTGGGATCTTTTCCCCCACCTCTCTCTCTTTAATTTGAAGCTAGCGCAGCACACTAGTACTAGGCGTTAAAATAGATGCACACTCGTACTAGGCGTTAAAATGGAAGAACCAAATCAAAGGTAATATCGAGAAGACGTGAACAAAACACTCCTGATTAAAATGGTGGGATATATCACAAAGTGATATCATGCATACCAGAAAGTACAGAGGTAAGTAAGCATGATATCACTTTATATGGATTTCACACCATTACAACCAATAGGATAGAGGATTTTATTCACTCACTGAACAAAATTGCACTCGTAATATCGGACTTGACTTGTGGATTTGCTTCAGAAGTTACAACCTCAATTCTGAATTCTCAATGAAAACTTGAATTTTGGATCAACAATATCTAATAGAGATGAATTTTTGTAGGGACCTTTGAAAAATTATTTTAAAGTTATTAAACAATTTGAATTATTCATGTGAGACCCAAAAATGGGCTCCGCATGTCGATGTACATTTTCTGTACTCAACTCCTTCAGTATCTGTAGATTTATCGCTTGACTATGTGTACAGAAGATTTCGTGCAGAGAAAATGTACAATGGCTTTTGGGGCCATACAAATAATTTGAAGAGGTAATTAAATATTCATCCGCTTTTTGGATCCCACTTAAATTTTCATCCCCCATATTTTACGGACTTATGTTTTCATCCTCCTATAGTGTGATCTACCATTGTTGCCCTTTCTTAATATATATATATATCAACGGAAAATTTGGTACTTCCGAAATTTTAGGATATCACATAATTTTTTAATTTTTTGTCAGTTACTTTTGATTGGTCCTCTTTCCTCAAATTAAGAATTTTTTTGAAATTTGTTTCCTTTTTGATATTACTTATTTTTTGAATTCTATGTCAGTTAATCCTCTCCCCTGAAATCACGTTAATTATTTGAATTCAATCAAGATACATTTAGATGGTATTGTTTCCTTATTGAGGATTATATTGTTTCCTTATGGATGAAATTCAAATTTGGGGATGATAATGTCCGGATTTTTAGGGTACTTTGAAAAAATGGAGAGATGCAAAGAGGTGGACTTATTTATATGATACCTTACCAATAAAATGTTACCTTATTTATATGTTGTACTTGATTTTTACCATAATTACTTATTTTTACCATGATTATTGATTTGTACTTGATTTTTACCATGATTTTTACCATATTTACTGGTACACATTTGAAATATACCATTATTTTTTGTAATAAGTATTAAGATACATAAGTATTGTTGCCTAATTAGATGGGATATGGTTTTCCTAATTACGTGGGATTAGGTTGATCATTTGAAAAGAAAAAAAAAAGGAAAGTTTAAATCTTTATTTATTATTCCCAAAACCAACACAAAATTCTTTCCTAATTTCGTATAGTCATGGTAAAAAATTAATGTTCACAACATCTTATGATCATGGTAAAAATATTTAAAACATCACAATGCTTATGGTAAAAATAGACTTAATGACTTGTAAACATGGTAATATCTGTTGAATAAACAACACGAATCATGGTAAGAAAATGTGATCAACCCAATCCAGATGTCAATGTAAAACTAAAATACAGAACTGAAATCATGATAAACATCAAATACTTTTAAAACTTGAATCATGGTAAAAATATTAAAACATATAATAGTGTTTATGATAAAAAAATTAAAAAAAACTTCGGTGTGGGCTTAATGTCTTGTAAACATGGTAAAAATATTAATCGCCACTTAATTTTTTTAGCCAAAGGAGAATCAATCACCACTTGATTCTAACCAACCGAACGAATATCAATCTCCACTTAACCCATCATCTCATGCATCTCTCCCCTGATTCTAAATTGCTCTGCTCATTCATTGATTCCATGCATCATCGGTGATGCCAACACCCACATCTCATCTGCGGCAAAAAAATTTGTCATTGCCTTCCACAACTTCCTTGCTCGTTCCAGATACATCAACAACAACCGGCAATGAGGGATGATTTGGAGGGCGAGGGAGGACATCGACGGGGGATCATTTGGAGAGCGGCACACGGTGGGGGACATTTTGGAGTACGGACGATGGTCTGGAGGTCAGGAAGATTTCAATGGCTTTTGGAGGTTTTTAAATATTTGGGTTCTACTATGAATGGTATGAATGGCTTAAATTGGGAATTTTGTTACCATGCGTAATATAAGGGATTGCCAATTATTCTCAAATCCCTTAATGCAGGGGAGGACCTCAAAAAATTGAAATTGGTCCACTTTTCTCCTCTACTATATGCAACATTCGTTTTAGTCCTCGATTTCTTAACCATAGAATAAAGGACAATTTTGGATTTATTTGAATGTCGGGATGGAAACATAACTCCCAAAAAATCACAGAATGAAAACATAATTTCAAGGTGGCTGGAGGATGATTATTTAAGTGCCCCTAATTTGAACCGTTTGGATCGATCAATTATACATATTCAATTGATTTAAATTTTTTCAAGGCCATAGGAAAAAATTATTTTAAAATTATTTAACAGTTCAGATTATTAGTGTGGGACCAAAAAATGGGCCTCTAAAACCATTATACATTTTCTGTACATTAAACCTTCCGTACCCGTAGGTTTTTCGGTAAATATCCGGTTAAAAAAAAAACTCAAGGATCAATATCACTGATCTCCTAAGGTTTCGTAATTAAACTTTTCCCATTACTTTACAAACTATTAACTAGATTCCCCATATCAATGAATGAAGGCTATATTTGGAAGTTGGGGAAAGAGGTGGGAAAGAAGAGAAAAATTTAAAAATTCCTCTCATTTGTTTTTTTTTTTTGGTAAATATTCCTCTCATTTGTTAGTACCAAGTGTTTAAAAAGAAAATCCTACCCAATTTGTACTTTCTAGTTCACAAATTGAGAGAAACTTACCTAGTTTATGATGGCTTTGTGTTAGAGAAGAGAGACAAGTAATAATTGAGGATTTCAGGGGTAAATTGTTCTCCTTAGACCTGATTTCTATGAGTTTGTTGGTAGAATGGTGATTAGAGGGTAAACTATTTGCTGCCTCTTCATGTAGGAATTTCATTATTTGAGCCATATGAGTTTTGCTTGCATCAAATCAGTTGCATAACTTGCATAATTGCCATGAATTCTGTATTTTAAACGTTTACCACATCATGTTGTTGATGCAAAACAGATGTGGGTGCCAGTAGGTTAGTTTAATTCATGTTTTGGGTTAGTTTTTGCTATTCCTCATAGAACTTGACAACACGGACACACTTTGGAAAAAATGACCATATCTCCTAGCTCGAGCCTCCAAATCACGCACCGTTTGTTTTGTTATAAACTAGACACATTGAGCTTTCCAATGATATAGTCCACGCACCCTGGTTATGCCAGAGCGATACTCCCTCCGTCCCTAAATAAGTGTCCACGTTATTATTCTTACTGGATTCAAAAATTGTCTATAATTTTCAATCTATAATGTAGAAAATATGCAATATGGATCTTGTTTGATAGAACTTAATGAGTTCCAAAATTCAATCTTTTAAAAAGTATATAAACATTAGTAGATTGAAAGTAATAGACAATTTAAAAATAAAGTCAAAAAGTGAAAATAGACAATTATTTAGGGACGGAGGGAGTAACATATTTGCCTTTATAGATGACCCTAAAATCTGTCTCTGCAGTACATAGTTTTATTGTTATGGACCGTTATAATCGCGAAGCTGTAGTAAAGATTAAGGGTAGCTTGTGAGTTTACTATTGATTGAGACTTTGTTCTCCGACCAATGTGGAACGTAAGCCCATAGATGGGTTGTCACATATAATCAGTAGTTCCTTTTTAAATAAAGGAATACAAAAAAACTTTGTATAGAGTTCCTAGTACATAGTAGTGCATGTTTTCTGCCTTGGGCAAGGCAAAATGGCATGCTCAATTGTTCTTTAATGACTTTAAGGTCTGGTACAAGTGGGAGAAACCTACATACCCAATGCATGTACAATGAAACTAATTTATACGTGGTAGATGTAGTACCTTCTTTTTTATTGTGTATAAATAATAGTCATTTCAACGTAACTCATACTGGCTGGTAACACGAAAGAAGGATCGGTTTCCTCTGAAGTTAGTAGAGCAATCATCTCAAGGCTTGTCGATGAGAGGCTAGTAAAGTAGACGAAGACTAGAAATAGTGCGTGGCATGAAACCACACCAAATGATCATTAAGCTCAAAGACTACGATTAGAAGCACGAGATATCACTATTCTGGTAATGATTGAGTAATAGAGCACGTAAACTCATCTCCCTCGTGCCCATTTCTCTCAATTGGGAAAGAGAAGGTAAGGCACATTTGTGCTACCCGGTCGATCCAAGGAGCTTGGGAATCAATCCAAGATCAAAGACAAATTTTCAAGTCTTCCATTACGATTAATAGAGTTGAGATAGGTGAAGACAACTTTCCAAGTCTTCCATTACGACCAATAGAAATTTTCCGTTCATTAATTGTCAAATAATTTTTAAGTGAGTTTGCAAAAAAAAAACCTCAATCAAATTTTTATAAGTGCTTAACCTAAATGTCTAACTTTTATTCAAATTCATTCAGAATTTAGAATTCTGAATTTTAACTGAAAAATTGGAAGATCAGATCAAATACTTACATATATTCGATTGTGTTGATTTTCTAAGATCAATTAGAAAGAATTATGAATGAATTTGAAAGATCGAATCAAACACATACGTTTATTCAATTGGATTGATTCTTTAAGATCAATTAGAAAATTATTTTGATAAGCTCAATTAGAAAAATTATTTTGAAATTAATCAATGTCTCAAATCATTTGTTTGAAGACCTATAATGGACTCTACAGTCTACGCACCCATCCATATACAATTTGTTCACCCATAATCTGTTTTTTCCCAACAAATATTATTCGAGTTAGTTTTTGTCAATATCCGATTCCATAATTACATGAAAAAGCATATTTTTTCTTGATACTTAAACAAAAAAACACCCCATTTTTTCAGAAAAGAGAAACAAAAAAACAAAAATAGTCCGTTGGTTTGGTTTAGGTATTAAGGGCGGAATTATTCAATGCTTGATCTCACACGTGTAGTTCAGATTCCTGCTCAACTTTGTTCCAATAGTATTAAATAATTTATTGTTTTGAAGGAGATTTATTTGAGTACTTCGTGAAGAGAAATGAACATAGAAATGAGATAATAATAATAGAGGAGAAAATCAAAATGAACAAATTATTGTAGTAGTTTCTTGCTTTATTTTATTTTAAAGTCCCATTTTGTGCCACACAAGAATAATACTCCTTCCGTCCCAAAATTTTTGTCCGGTCCGCAAAACGAGAACTTGAAATTAACACAAAAAGTTTTAAGAAAAATTCAATTTCTTTAACAAGCTACTAGATATCAACGACTACTTTTAATTTATGAAAAAAATTAGAAAATTTTCTTTTAAAAGACTTATTATTTTTCGGTCCTCATTTTGTGGACTGGATAAAAATTTTGAAACGGAGGGAATAGTAACACAGTAGGATATAACTCCGAACACACCCTTTATTCCACACATATTTATCACGTAAACTCATATTTATATGCGAAGAGTTGTGTTCGGAATTGTGTTCTTATCACATCTATCCCATTAAATCCCCTAACTGTTACAAACCTTTAACCCAATTTTTGTCCATGGAAATCTCACTCCAAGTCTACTAACAAGGGTCGCTCTGCACACTCTTTTAACTTATCAGCCGACACCAATCGACGATCCATTCATCCGTCAATCGATCAGCCATGGTGGGCAAAATGGAGGCCGGCAACGGCACCGGCAAATCACCACCTACACCCGCCGCCGCCAAGCCAGATCTGCTATCAACCTCCTCCGCCTTCTTCTCCGACTTCCTGAAAACCCTAAAACTGAAAACGAAGCAACAAGAGCTCCTAATCCGAGTCACAATCCTTGGCCTCGTCTACATCCTAGCCTTCTCCACTCGCCTCTTCAGCGTCCTCCGCTACGAGAGCATGATCCACGAGTTCGATCCGTACTTCAATTACAGAACCACTCTCTTCTTGACTGAGAAGGGGTTTTACGAGTTCTGGAACTGGTTCGATTACGAGAGCTGGTACCCGCTTGGTCGCATCGTGGGTGGGACGCTTTACCCTGGTTTGATGCTCACCGCCGCCGTTATCTACTGGTCTTTACGGTTCCTCCGGTTCGCGGTTCATATACGGGAGGTTTGCGTCCTGACTGCGCCTTTCTTCGCGTCGAATACGACTATTGTTGCGTACTTCTTTGGGAAAGAGATTTGGGATTCGGGGGCTGGGCTTGTTGCGGCCGCGCTCATCGCCATTTGCCCGGGTTATATCTCCAGGTCAGTCTTTTTTGCTTTCTAGATTGTTTAGACTTTAGTTGGGAGTTGAGGCTCCTTGACGTGCTAGATTTTTCTGGCTTGACATATTACAGCATTTCCAGCCCTTACAAATAAAAGTTCGCGTAAAAGCTTCGTTTGGTATGAATCACTTCAATGGACAAACTCCAATTCGAGCAAAATTTTAATTAAAAGCTTAATTAGTGGCATAGTTGTAAAATGTGAAGAGCAAACAAGCCTTCAAATTAAAAAAATTGAGTAAAAGTTTGAGTCTTTGTTAAAAATTCGAGTAAAACTTAACGTAGTATGAGTTTGAGTCAAGCACTGGTGTGAGTTAAAAAGGGCTTTTACTGGGAATCAAGTTCCGAGTCAATTGGAAGGTAAGGGCTGGAGATGCTCTTCGATATTTTTGGCGTTTAGAGAGGTGTATAGTTATTATTTATTGTGGGGTCTCTTTTTGGTATGGTCGGATTTTTGGCCCCTTTTACGCTTTGCTTTAATTCTTATGTGGGTGGCATCCCCTTGAAGCCTTTTCAAAAAGTTTATTACCTGAAACATCTCCAGGTCTGTGGCCGGCTCTTATGATAATGAAGGCGTTGCCATTTTCGCGTTGCTGCTCACTTTCTACCTATTTGTTAAGGCTGTGAACACCGGCTCACTTGCGTGGGCTTTGGGCTCGGCATTTGGCTACTTTTATATGGTTTCAGCATGGGGTGGTTATGTTTTCATCATTAATCTCATTCCACTATATGTGTTGGTTCTGTTGATCACTGGGAGATATTCCATGAGGTTGTACGTCGCTTATAATTGCATGTATGTGTTGGGAATGCTGCTCGCAATGCAGATTCGATTTGTGGGTTTTCAGCACGTGCAATCTGGTGAACACATGGCAGCCATGGGTGTGTTTTTCTTGATGCAGGTATTCATTTTCTTTTTGTTGATTGTTTTAGTCCGTGTGTGTTGAGTCTCTCACGCGGGGACCACAAGCTGTTGGGTGACTTCCGATTGTAGGCAGGTTGGGCTTATTTTTAATGGGTTTTAACTTTTGGGTGATTATCGCTGTAATGATCGATTTACTTGACGGAGACACAATGCAATAAATGGAGGAAAACTACTGCTCTGGCTTAGTTGGTAATTTGGTATTGTTCCACTTTGCATTTTTCTCTCCATCAGTCCATCTAACTCAAACTTTGAATTTTTTGTTTTAAATTTATTCAACACAAATATGAATAAATTGGAAAGGAGAAAATCGACTATGTACAAAATCTTGTTTTTTCATCTCTTTAGTCCCGCTCAATATAGGTATTCTAGCCTGCTGTAAAAGCAAATGGTTTGCTTGAACAATCTTTCCTCGTATTTGGTGATCTCATCCGAGTTTGATTGTCTGTAACAAATTGTAAGGTCAGACAGTTTAAAGAGAGGGAGCCAAGCAAGAGAAACACTTAATAGTTTTGCCTTGCATTGCATTCTAGACAAATTAGGCAGGGGGCTACGGCCCCTTGTCCTTGTGGTCTCACTAGTATGGATAATCTGGTGTCTCATATGAATTTTTTACTTTAAAAAGTGCAAGATCAATTGCCATGAAATCAGTTGCTGACGTTATGGAATGTTAAGTCACCTTATTTTTTGTGTCTACATGGATGATTTTGTAGAGATTTAGGGGTAAGAGTTAATGTATAACAGATTTGTTTGCATTTAATGCCCACCATTTAGTGCCAAAGGATTTCCCCTTTAATGGCTTAATTTGTTATTTCCACTATTTTTGGGAATCTTTTGAATTTTTTTGTATCCATTTTGATTTCCCAAAAAATTGTAGGTAAACTTTTCATTGATCAGAACATTATGCATAGTCTTCTGCGGCTATCTACTGACAAACTTGAATATTTTGTTCAGGTGTTTTATTTCTTGGACTGGGTGAAGCACCTTCTTAATGATTCAAAATTGTTTCAAGCCTTTCTGAGGATCACTGTAACCACTGCAGTTGGTGTGGGTGCTGTTGCTCTGGGAGTCGGCACTGCATCTGGATATATCTCACCATGGACTGGTCGATTTTACTCTCTGCTGGATCCAACTTATGCCAAAGATCACATTCCCATAATTGCATCTGTTTCTGAGCATCAGCCAACAGCGTGGTCATCTTTCATGTTTGATTTCCATATTTTGCTTTTCCTTTTCCCGGCGGGTTTGTATTTTTGCTTCAAGCGGTTGTCAGATGCCACAATATTTATTGTTATGTATGGTCTCACGAGCATGTATTTTGCTGGAGTCATGGTGCGGTTAATTCTAGTTGCGACACCTGCAGTATGCCTTATTAGTGCTATTGCAGTCTCTGCCACTATAAAGAACTTAACTCTTCTGGTCAGAGCAAAGAGCAAGGTTGCAAATTCTGGTGCTGGCAAGGGAGCATCAAGTGCAAAGGCTTCTTCTAAGGTGACGTTTATATCTTCGAACTCCAAAGTCAATAGTTTCGTCATTGCCTTGTGATGGACAGCTCTTTTATTTTTTCAATTATTTTTACTCGTGTATAATGATATCGAGGGAGAGGTTATCCTCATATAGGAGAATAAACTGAAAATTATCTTATTTCTTGCTTTTTAGCATTGAAATGATATCTATTATGTCACACCTTTCTTTGACTACTGTCTACTGTCATTACTTTTTGTTGTTGCTAGTATGATTTTGTTATTATTGCTTTTCTTCCCGGCTGAGGACTATGGTACTAGACACATAGGTCTCTAACTACTGTTACAGAGACATGGCCACTTGGTTGAACTTTACCGAATGGAGTCGGCCATGTGGTCTTGTCATTTTTGTTATGTATTTATTTGTTGGGTTGTCTGTTATGAAGCAAAAACTTTTATACTCACGGTCTATTGGACAAACAGGGTTTGCCAGATCAATCTATGCCTTTCCAGAGAAATGGTGCAATCGCACTTCTTGTTGGTGCTTTCTACTTGCTCAGTAGATACGCAACCCATTGCACTTGGGTAACATCAGAGGCGTATTCATCTCCATCAATTGTCTTAGCTGCAAGGGGTGCACATGGTCAAAGGGTCATTTTTGATGATTACCGTGAAGCATATTTCTGGCTTCGGCAGAATACTCCACCAGATGCTAAGGTGATGTCCTGGTGGGATTATGGGTACCAGATCACTGCCATGGGAAATAGAACCGTGATAGTAGATAACAACACCTGGAACAATACACACATCGCTACTGTTGGAATGGCAATGTCATCTTATGAAGATGAAGCATATGATATAATGAGGTCACTGGATGTGGATTATGTTCTAGTTGTATTTGGAGGTGTCACTGGTTATTCTTCAGATGATATTAACAAGTAAGAATTTGATTCTTGCCGAGCACACGGCTGTAAGAATTGCTTTGTAGCCCTTGGAAGGATATGCTTTGTGTAGAAATGTACCTTGTACGGTAACAGAAAGACTGAATTGTTTTACTTTTTAGTAGGTTTTTTTCCAGATGCAAAAGCTCTTCCATTAAATTACTTGACGACTGTTAAAGCATCCAACTCAAAACCAATTGGCAATGAGTGGAGAGGCCGCCCAGGCTCGTGTACTAGTTTTGGAGGTTGTAACTAACCAATGTGGGACAAACTCTAGCACTCCCCCGCACGTGCGACCCTTGACCCGCACGTGGAGAGATAAACAACGGATCCACAATATTGGGATCGTAACGAAACATGGTGCACTTATGGCACAAACAACGTAGCAATAACTAAGAGAGTCTTGTCGAAAATCCTTCAAAAGTCTAGCTCTGATACCATGTTAAAGCATCCAACTCAAAACCAATTGTCAATGAGTGGAGAGGCCGCCCAGGCTCATATACTAGTTTTGGAGGTTATAATTAACTAATGTGGGACAAACCAGTGACTAAAGTTACTAGGTTTGCACTTTGTGTCTGTCTCCCTTTTTCCTTCAGTATTTTGAATTGATTCATCTTAAACAGTGGATTGTAGAATTGGACTTTTGGGAAATACCAAAGAAGGTCCTGACTTGCCTGTAGGATAGTTGCAGACCATTCGTATATGAGATGCAAGAGCATCTGATGCTTCTTCTGGTATGCTGCTTATTAAAGAAGATCACAGAAATCTGTAGAATTTGGTGCCATTAAAGTTGCTTTGTTGCTGCTACCAAGCCATACATTAATATCTAGATACCATTTATATGCTTTCGTATACGTTTAGTACTGCACCAAATTTGTTCTCCACTTTTTATTCAAGTATTTATCTGCTCTATTTACTTATGGGCCCTCATATTTAGCAGACTGGACCTGTCTTTGATGCTATTTTCGTCATACACTGAGACAATTCATGTTTTCCTAGGTTTTTGTGGATGGTGAGAATCGGAGGGGGTGTTTTTCCTGTCATCAAGGAACCTGATTACCTTGTCAATGGCGAGTATCGTGTCGACAAAGGGGCTGCTCCAAAGATGTTGAACTGCCTCATGTAAGTCACTTCAAACTACTGAGTTGGTTCTTGGTGTACATTAAGTAGGCATTTGTGGAAAAAAAAAATTCTGTTTTGTGGTTTTTTTATGAGCTAGACTATCAAGAAGCTTGCTGCATCCTGTCATCTCAGCTTATAAAAGGCTATAATAAATCCATTTTTGCAGATTACAAGTCATTTAGTCGGAGGGCTTATTTTTTGCATTAGTGAGATGCTCTGGACCATAAATGAAGGAAGCATCGTACTGAGTACAAAAATTCATTTGGGTCTCTAGGCCTACCCTTCCTGATGCCTTACGGCTTTGATTTGGGGGCATGGTTCTGGAGTAAAACGTCCCTATAGCTCCTTGGTTCTTGGAACCGGAGTTTTAGGGGGGCCACTGTTTCAGTGGTATTCTGAGTGCAGCCACTTTGTGCATATTGCCAAAGGTTAGGTCTGTCCTCAATCATCCCCGCCCATACCCCCAATGATTGGGGATTAGATGGGTTTTGTTATTGTTATTATTATTGTAATTCGAGTTTTTTCAGACTGGATTCCACCGCCCTTGTAGCCTAAAATTCACCAAATGTGGAATGAATGTGTTGCAGCGTTGAGTTATAGTTTCCCAATTAATGCACATACATAAATGCATATCAATAATATACATATAGAGCGGGTGTTTTATGTAGTGGCTGTTTCATATGCTTTTTGCTAGGACACAAAGGTAAATGTTTTTGATGGTTCCAAAAGTGTACACGTGACAGTTTAGTCGCCAATTATTAAAGTTTTTTGGTCTCTAAGCTACCAATGTGTTTTTAAAGGTACCCAAACCCTCAACCGGTCAAAATTCCATAATGGCACCAGTGCTAATTCTGGTTCTTTGCCTAGACAATTTTTTGAAAAGGAACCTTTACAAATGGCTGTGCAAACTGTGGCATCAATTGTAAATACTCATACGAACCCATATGTGTAGAATCATATCTAGTGAAGTAGAATGAGAGAGAAAAAGAGAATCTCTGTATTCTGCCCACTGCCTCAGTCCCTTCTAGACCATCCCCACCCTACTACTTACTACCAGCTCCACCTCAAGAGCACCACCAAATACTAAACTTCTCTCCACTAGAGCACCACAACAAAACATCACTCACCTCCAAAGGCATGACCGCTCAAGGCCACCACCATGACAGACCCTGTTATTTCTTCTTGCAGGTTAGATCCACCACCCAAGTTAGAAATTGATCTATGTGAAAGGTGTAGGTACATGGAACCAAGTCTTAAGGACTTTAGGAATAGGGCGACTTCAGGAGCACAAAGGTTTGTTGCGTAGATGCTAGTCCTAGAGGCCCAGCTGAAGGGTCAACCATCCCTGAATTCGACCACTAACTGGATCAGACTCAGGGCCCAAGTTGCTCGGGACTGACCGTGGCTTGATCTCAAGAATTGTTTGAGGGTCTGAACTCCCCTCCTCTCACACCACTCTACTCTTGGAGAGAGAGGTAGATTTACTGACTAAAGGATGAGCCCTCAAGATTCATACCATACCTACCTACTGAATCTTGTACTCAGTGGTCAACTCTCACCTGCTACCATTCATTCATGCGTCCCTCGAGGTCCCATGATACGCAGCCCCACATCTCTCTCACCTTTGACTGGTAGGTGACAATAAATAGGGTAATATAACTACATCAGCCCTCCCCCACTACAAAGAAACTTGTTCGCAAGTAGTGGCATCACGATAGGCATCCAGCAAGTAGTTACACATTGAACGTGTTGGAGGTACCAAAATGCAGCGGTGGTAAGCGTATGTTGTTGATCTTGCTCAATCACGAGGACCCACTTTTTGGTCATTCACTACACCAAAAGGCTAAAATCCATGCGGATGTTTTGACTCAAAATAACCAACACAAGATTTCCTACTGACTGGAACCTCCATTTTGTGTGCATCTTGTGCTTAGCGTTGAACTTCTCAATTTGGGACTTGACTTGAGCATGAATATCTTTCATAAATGCAGCCATATCTTCTGCCTTGGTGCTTCCCTCCCTTGAAATTAGTGAAGGAACCAAATTTACCGACCAAAACTGAAGGAGGTGCGAACGTTGAGCATAAATTGTGTTGTAAAAATTGAGTTATGGCAAAACTGAAGGAGGTGCGAACGTTGAGCATAAATTGTGTTGTAAAAATTGAGTTATGGTGTTGCACAATCCGGTTCTCGAAGTCACAGCTACAGAGCTGAAGATTTGGTTTTAAAATGTCCCCAATTGAAGTCAAAATGCTAGGCTAGAGTTTGTGATTTTAGATCACATATTTGGGAGTTGCTCCCTTTAAGACCCCATCCCTGCCATACCTCTCAAGACTCCTCTTTCCCCTAAGGGGCCCACAACGGTTATCCGAACCGTTCATTTCATATGTCCTGCTGAGACTAACAAGTGTGTAGAAATTAGCTTGGTTGGACATTGATAGACACACTAACTATTCGTGTCTTGTTTTATAAAATGGGCGGTAAAATGGATATGATTAGTGAGTGTGCCCATCATGTTCGATCTAGCTGATTTTTTTTTGCATGAATGCATCTTATTGGGGTCAACGAGATGAATGATACGGATTGCTGTCGTGAGCCCTGTTGGATCCACACAGTGGGATCTGGAGGGGTATGGTGGAGATGGGGGGGTCTTGAGAGGAACTGTTCCTGACATAATTGTAAGCTACCGAGTGCAAAAATAAAGGTTTAGGGTTTCAAAAATGTGAAATAGCAGATGTGAATCAGACTTGGACAAGCTTGAAAATGTGAATATGCGTACCAACTCGGAAATATGTGGGGCTTTACTTACTGAGGTCAGATTAACAGATGAGAGCTCGAAATGGCTTCCACTTTATAGGGTTATATTTCGGGAGTTGGGCTTTGTAGAAGTGAATCAAAGGGTATCTCAGTCATTTCGAGTGAAAATAGGGTTCAACAAGATTTTCCAGCGAAGCTAGGATTCTAGAGATTTACGGTGATACTCGGGTGGGTTTTCCGGCAAGAGCAAGGGTCAGGTTTGGTTCTGGTACCAAAATGATGCAACAAATCAAATGGATAGAGTTATTAGGGAGATAAAATTCCTTTTAAGGGATAAGAGCTGTGCTCTCTCAAATATTCTCTTCACATATTGATAGAGGTACTAAAGGAATGGTCTAAGGCCAAGATAAAGGCTAGTGCCCAGCTTAGAGGAGCTGCACATCACTAAGCTAGGTACAACCAAGAAAAGCCCAAACTGATGATTTGATACCATGTTACATAGTCTTGGATGAAATTGAACCCCAAAAGCTAGTTATTGCCTGGGGGCTGCTCATTCATTTATCGAGCAATGGTAATGTTGCCGTCACGCTCATATACTGCCATACTGCACATTGCTTTTAAAATCAGGCAATGTATGACTGTGCCTCGCAGTTTATATCTAGTTGTTTTCTGTGGCGGTTGATGGTTGGTGTAGTGGTTTCCAACATGTTCTATAGTGTTGCTCTTTATCTCAAGTTTACTGGTATGTTCAAGGACCGTACCAGTAAAATTGCTGATCGGTTATTCTTCTTTATCTTAAGGATGGATAATTCCATGTAACACAATTGACTTTTGGTTGATACTTTATCGTACGGAAGGAGGGTGAGAGAACTAAATTCGTGCACACAAAGCTTTTGGGCTCTTTGATTAACATATGTAACTGATGGGGAATGTCACATGTACTTAAGTTTTTATGTGTATACAAGAGTTGGTCAATGTTTTCCTGTTGAGGAATAATCTGAGATTATATAGGTCAGGGAAAAGTTTCAATTGAGCTATGTTGTATTGAATTAGTTTGTTCAGTATGATAATATTTTTGGTATGCTTGTTTCAGGTCTCTATGTGGTCATTTGATCTTTTTAGTTTTTAGTAAAATATAGGTGCATTTGTGCAAGGCTAATGGTACTTCTAGGAAATAGCAGGTCATTAGTGAGCAGTTTATCCGTGTAAACATTAGGTTCAATTAGTAAACATTAGGTACATTCTTGCTCCCCAAAAAATTTAGATTAAAATGTAAAACACGGTGATGATGATGATGATCCTGAGCTATTGACAAGGAAAAGGAATTGAAGTGCTTAAGAAAAACAGTCAATTTAGCAGCTTTGTCTCCAAAAATTGGATCATTGAAGCTTTATTTCCGCGCTTTGGATCAATTTAGCAGCTCTGTTATATCAGCTACCTAAGTGCCTGGAAATCAGCTTTATTAACCTATTTAAAACTCAGTTTGTTTTCTTGATCCATTTATTCCTTTAATATGACGTACTGAATATTGATTTTATGAAATGCTATTTGATCTCAACATGTCTCGAGGACAAGTTAGGCAAACCATTTGAATGTATAAGGAGTTCATTGGAGGTGCTCTTGAATTAAAATTCACCTATTGTCCCATCTCTACCTTGTTTTATTTATAACGCGGTGCATCCAGTGGGAAAACAAAATCTTAATGTCCCATGTACTGTACTAATCAGGTACAAGCTGTCTTACTATCGGTTTGGGGAGCTGACAACAGAATATGGAAAACCTCCGGGGTATGTGTTATGCTTTCTCTATCTTCTACATAAGTTCTATTTGCTTCTTTCATCTTTTTCTGCATAAACCGAAACTGCAAAATATTTGAGAAAATATAGAATTTGCTGAAAGTTTTAGCTGTCTACCTCCTGTTACATGTGTTTCTAGGAATATTGGGTTTGCTAAGGATTTCTAGAAATTATCTATTGATTTTTTTTTTAACTGAATTATCTATTGATTGAGTATTGAATTTTGACCCAATAAACTAGATTTATAGAGGGATAATTACTAAAACTTCATCAAATATAAGTTCGGGCACCACTTTTGTAAATTCCCAACACATGGCGTTAATACATAGAATTCATTATCAACTGGCAAACAAAGTTCTGAGATTTATTATTATTATTTTTTTCAATTTTTTATCCAATATACTAGTCACATGGAAGAACATCATTCAAAAACCACAACATTAATACGTATAAGCTCACAATCAACAAACAAGCAAACAACCTAGATCAACATTTATTGAAGTGTGTTTCATGGAGTTTAGTTTTAAGACTTCTGTCATACACGTGGAAGAACATAGGAGTATTTCATAGTATCATAGTTCAGAGACTGCATAAAAAATTTGAAAATCTTATCTTATGTTCAAAACATGTTGACCCCTCTATGTACCATAAACTTATAAATCAACACTACAGTCATCACTAACACAATCTCCTAGCATCTCAACCATAAACACTACAGTAATGCAATGACCAAGTTAAACATGCTTCATTGAATACCATGGTCCATGAATGTATGCAACTATGTATGTGGGTAAAACTTAAAGTCATGAAAATCCACATGAATACATGCTATTTGCAATTACTACTTAATGGAACAGGTAAGTCTCATTCTTCAATTTTCACCATGCATTACAAAGGTTCCTCACTCCATTAAGTTGGAGCATTCAAAATCGTCTCTTGTGCTTGAGAGAGACCATGAACAAGCGCACAATTCCATATAGTAATTTAATTTCCCAGTGAAAGAAAGTGGATCTTGTATTTGTGAGAAAATGAAGAAATGCAGAAAGAGGAAAAGAGAGTAACTATTTTGATGGAGAAGGAAGTAAAATTAGATGCATCACTTGTTGTTTTTAAACGAAAGAAGACTTGTACATGAACACTAATGTGGTGGAATCATCCATACAAGGTTGCCAAGGTTAGCAATGTTTGTTCAAAAAAGTGCTCACATTGGAATAACCAAACTTAGCAACCCCTTGCAAGTTGCAACTAACCAAATTTTGGCCCTTGGATAACCAAAACTAGCAACCTTTTGGCAATAACCAAATTTAGTGGACCCCACATCTACCCAATCAAGTACACCCACTATTACACAAAATGACAAAAACCCTCTCTTTCTCTCTCTCTCCAATGTTTTCAAAAATTTATTTTAAAAAACAGTTTTTAAACTGTTTACACAAGCTTGTAAAAACTGTTTTTTCTTTCAAAATACTGTTTTTTTTAACATTGTTTTTACACATTTTTTTTCACAAAAACTGCTCTTTTTTTCCTTTTCAAAAAGTACCATCTTCTCTAAGACTTTTTTTATTCAAATTTTTTTTAAAAAAACCTGTTTTTTCAAGAACTGTTTTTATTGGAATTTTTTTTTTCGGATAGTTTTTCTAAAATTGTTTTCCAAAAACTTTTTTTTCCCGAATAACTCTTTTGCAATAAAAAAGTTTTCAAAATATTATTTAAAAAAGGAGTTTCAAAAACTATTTTTTTGTAATCTGAGAAAGTGATGTGGCAAAGTTTTGGTTATCCAAATTTGACAAAGTGATGGGGGGTCCATTGTTTTTAGTTATCAACAAGAAACACCAATGTAGGACTTGACATTGCTAACTTTGGGGTGGGAATTTCCGACACGACACGAGAACCCGATGCGAACCGAGAACCCGACGCGAACCAATACAAAGTTAGTGGGTTAGGGTCGGCTATTTATGACACGGAACACGAATATGACACGACACGATAACACGAAAAACTAAACAGGTCGGGTTAGGGTTGAAAGAATTCTGACACGAACACGAGATGACAGGACACGACACGATGCGGAGTGGGAATTTATGAAAGAACACGATAAGATGACACGAATTTGACACGAAGTTGGTGGGTTAGGGTCTGCTATTTCTGACATGGAACCACGAATATGACACGACACGATAACACGAAAAGTTAAACAGGTTGGGTTATGATTGAGAGAATTTCTGACACGAACACAAGATGACACGACACGACATGACACAATGCCCACCCCTTAGCAACCTCTAAATGGATAACGAAAAGATGATGTGGCAAAGTTTGGTTATTCATTTTTGGTTAGGCCATTGAGGATGCTCTTAACGCGTTATTTACGGTAATCCAGTAAAAGTCTTTCACTTTTTGACACATGGGAGCTCATGCAAGACTTGTTTTTGTGTCCCTTAACTAATGCATTTCAACGATGCCCCATCTCTTGATTTAGTTCTGCATTTTGATAACTATGCCCTATCTCTTCATGCATTAGACTTATGTAAGCATGCGTTTGTTCAAATTTATGTTGAGCACTAGAATTTCCTTGAACACATAATTTGGCAATTCAACATATTTAGGATATTACGTGTACCGTTCAATTAGAGGATAGAGGGGTCCAAACCTTATAGATGCACACACATCTGAGTCCATGTTGCATATACTATTCCCCTAACCGACCCGCTTGTGATAATGCCTCTTTCATCAAACATGACCCAATCACTTTCCTATTAGTGGCAGGGCAAGGTAAATCAACGAGCAAATGCTATAAAAGTTGGGCCAAAGTTAGGGTCCTGTATGAATTGCCATAAGCACAATATATATCGCTGCATACAGTGAACGTTGGCAGAGTAGAAAACTTCAGGGCCCCAATTGGGTATGAATTACAAATTACAATAAGGGCAATAGATTTCGCTTTTATGGCTGAGTAGAAAACTTCGGTTATCCTTTTCTTTGATTGAGTAGTTTTTGCTTTCATGAAATTTTCCTTGCTTTTCTTGTTGGTCTTGAATGGAAGAATCCAAATAGTTGACAGAATGAAACATTTTAACAAAAATATCGCTCAATTTTAACACTAGGGGGCTTTTGGGGTAATTTGATCTAGATGTTTTCTTTTTTCAATTCCTTTATTGAAGACACATCAAAAAGGCAAAAGTTTCGCACAACTAGTCCGGTTAGAAATTTTTATCTCAACGTTTGGGCCTAAAGTGTTAAATCCTAAAGTGTTAAATAAAAATGCTTCAATATTCCGTCCTTTTTTTTTGCTCAGCAAAGGTCAGTAGTGTTGGTTATACTGTTTTAGGTTAATGAGTTTTGAACTCTAGTCAAACGTATGGGAGTGTACATGATGCCTACTATTGGGCCACCACACCACTAGCTTCAATATTCCATCTTTTGCGAACAACTTGATATTATTGTTTACAAGTATTATTTATTTTCACTATTTTTTTTTTGTTTAAATCACCTTGTACATGTCTTTTTAATTTTATGATGTAGAAATTTCACACAAAATTGAAAATGTTTGTTTTGATATCTCTACTACAATAATATTATTGCCCAAATTACTTATATACCATATGTAATAAAATTTTGTAACTTGAATCAGTATGTTTTTTAGTCCTTGTAATTTTAGTGTCACTTTGAAGTTGATTTTTTGTTGTAAATTTCAGTAAAGATACGTACTACCCTGATTGCTGACCCATGTATGGCCCAAGAATCCTCTCAATAGACCTGTTCGTTTGATCATAAGAAACTGCCATGTTGTCTCTAATATACGTGCTATCTAAGTAGCACCAACAGGGATATGATGTATGTTTTTGATTATAATGGAGGACACTACATGTTCGAGACATGTTAAATAATCATTCATCTCTTAATTACATTGGAGGACAACAAAATGATGAAAGATTAAACATTTCCTTATCATGGATGTCTTCATTTACATGTGACATTTCATCATTCAAATGCCTCCACGCATTGTTCAAGGTGTTCCAGACTTCCAACAAAGACTCTTTTATCGTTCACCATGAATCATTGTAATCTATCAGCCATCAACTATTACAAAAGAGCACTTATGTTGGACTAGTATGGTCCTTTTTTTTTTTGTTGACGCTTGACACGTGCGACACTCTGGGGGTGTGCACAGACTGTCCAGAACAGTTCTGGAATGTTTCCAGAATCTCCAATTGAATTTTTTTTAAAAACATGGGATACTGCTAATTTAGATGATGTGTCCAATGCTGGTATGTGAGCTGCTGCTATGTGTCTATGCCTTATAGCCCTGTGTAGTATTGTTGTTTTACATTCTTTAACCATTTGGTTGATGGCAGGTATGATCGAGCAAGGGGGGTCGAAATCGGAAATAAAGAAGTGAAACTCGAATACCTGGAAGAGGCATTTACCACATCGAACTGGATAGTTCGGATATACAAAGTTAAACCACCCAACAATAGGTGGTGAGGAACATGACCTCTGGCGCCAATGTCCATCCTGGCTCGTTTTCTCTGCAGGGCATGAAAGAAAAGTTGAGCTTTGAAATCTCCTAGTCCTGTATACATCTTGAAATAGACCCATATTTTTACTGTTAAGAGTTTTTGGTTTTAGCAAACTAGGCTTGTATAATCGAGAATCCTTTTTGGAATTTCATGGTACCTCTTTGACAAAGATGTTGTCGGGTGCCGTCACTGCTGAGTATAATTGTAGTTGGATTGGTTATTGAACTAAGAGGTTCTTTTTCGGCTATCAAATAGTTCTTATCCCGAGGTTTCGTGGCGCTCTATTAGTTCCTGCTGTATTAAGGTCAACTACAGCTGGTCACTGTTGTGTGCTAGTACAAGGTTGGATTTTGGTATATGGCTGCACGTAAATGTTGTGGCGGGCGGCATGCATTCGGCTTCAAGCTCTCAACCGGGTTTTGTTTTGTGCTGCTTTCATTATCACTCTTTTGTAGCAGGCTTTTACAAACACTTACATGTCTACCTTTTCCTCGAAGGCAAATTTATGTCCTGTAAGGGCCATTTGGAAGAGGGAATAACTTTGGAGGTTTAATCAAAAAGGGGGCATGAGAGTGGTATGGTACTAAAGGAGTGGTTAAGGATTGCGTTTTATTTTTATTTTTATTATCCTTTGTTTGGTTGAAAGCAGTGTTGTCAATCCTGTATCAGGCGGATGTACCGTATTGGCAATACAACTGTACATGTACCTTGGTGTTCCAAACCAGCCAAAATTTCGGCTCGTACAGGGGTACTAGCCTGTACCAGGTGATACCGGGCTTGTATTGGAATCTCGGCCGGTACAAAAATGTTTGCTTATTTATTTTTTTTAAATTTAACAAATCTTGGAGTATAATATGTAAATCGTGTGAACTTGTTATTAAGACTAATGTTAAGGTATATAAAAGTATTACAATTTGTATTATTTCTCTACTTTAAGTTTTTTAGTTATATATACATATATTTTAAAAATATAATATATATGTACGTACCGTCCCAATAGAGAAAATGGTACGCTTATTGGTAAGGGATTGATAACTTTGGTGATAGCTTGTGCAGGTGTGTACGATTGGGTGGATGAAAAAAAATTTCAATTAGTACTTGCTTACACTTTAAAGTTTCTTTTAATGTTCAAGTTGTTTTTATAGTTAGTAAAAGTATCTTGCAAAAAAATTGGAAACTATAATTAATTTTGGTTATATTGTCAGTATTCGTTATAATACTCAATGTACAAATATAATTTCAAATAATAAATAAATATTAATTGAATTACTAAAGCAAACGCTTTTGGGGGGTGGAGAGGGGTAATTGGGATATGGAAACTAATTAAATAGTAGTAGATATACCTGTGGTTAAAATAAATTAATCCGGGTATAGAGGGGGTCATTAATCCTGGGATAAGCTAATCCAAGCTTGTAACTACCAAAGTAGGATTCGGGTGTACCCAAGTTAACTTATCCGGGCAATTAGTAGTATATTCGGCCTCCTAGTCCACTTTCCCAAATGATTCTAGATTCAGATGAAGGGACGGCTCCGCTGGAGAAAATACATAGCAAGGTCGCTTGATAAATAATCCAACGCTGATAATACTAAAGAAAATTTAATTTATATGTAAATTTTTATTTTTTTCAATGTATTTTTTGAACCCAGCGAGATCGCTTGACGTCGCTGGAAATACATTGGAGCTGCCCCTGTTCAGATGGTAAGTTCAATGAAAACTTGAGGTAACAGGAAAAAAAGGGGAGTATGTAACACAATCTCAGAAATTAATGTTTTATACTTTCATTTAAGATTTTGCCATCATTATGGAGTTTTCATACACGAGTTGTTCTCTAACAAGTGTGACCGACTTTTCAATTGTTGGACTTCCTTGTAAATAGGGGCGGAGTCAGGATTTTAAGTTAGTGAGGTCAAAAATTAGATATAAATGCAAGTTATTTTTTCTCTTTGCTCTTGCAAAGAAATAACTAAATTAAGAGGTGAACTCTAACATACATATATTTTGCTTTATAACTCATTCCAATGACTTATTATATTTTGTAAACAATGTACGATAACCACATTTGTAAAACTATCAACTCTCAAAAAGAAGAAAAACTTGAGAATTCTATGAATTTCAGTACGTTGAGCCAATTTTTGAATTTTAATTTTGCTCCTGACTATCGAAAATCCTTGTGAGAAATTGAAATGAGAGGGGTGGTCAAGTGACCCCTATTGTCTCTAGGTAGCTCCGCCCATGCTTGTAAATATGTGCACAACAACCTAACCTTTTCAACGTGGGTACAAGGCCGGCTCTTGGCATATATCTAGGAGGTGGCTGCATTCAGCCCCTAATTTTTTCCGTATTTTTGTTGGCCACAAATGTTTTATGCCCTTATATTATTTATATTTATATAAAATTAAAAAAATATCTGATAAAACTTAGGGCCCTACTTAAGAGTTGATGGTAGTCGAAAATAAGGCCCTAAAATATGGTGGAAAAAATATGTAATTTCAGAAGTTTGTGGGTTTATAATTGTACTTAGCAATAGTATATTTGTCCTAACTTATTTAAACAATCTAAACCTGGCTTTTGTGAAATATGTTTTACCGAAAGAAATAAAAAAAAGTGAAAGGATATGTTCATTCGATTATTTGAAATTAATGGGTGATTTTTTTTCAAATGCATTGATTGCTTATAAAATATAGTTAGACTATACCAGTTACAGTTACCTCCAGAGAAAAAAATCTTTTCGAAATTAAAGTTTATCAAATTTTAATATTCGGTTCAATGAATTAGTTATAATATCCATTGAAAAAGTTATGGCGGCTAATTAGATTATGAGAGCTTAATTACTATTTTTTTTTACGGAAAAATGCAAGAACAATGATGTTTAAAAAATACATTTTGACTCATTGGAATTATTTGTCCAATTATTTGTTATTTTGGTGGTGAATATTGTTACTTATCAAAACAAAAAAAATTAATTGCATTATTGTGAATTATCAAATGGCCCCATTAATAAAAGTTTCGCAATTGAAACTTGGAAACTTAAGAGCCGGCCTGCTATGGTAGGTAATAAAAAAAGCTTCGCAATCGAACTTGGAAAATTAAGAACCAGCCAGCTATGGTTGGTAATAAAAAAAGTTTCGCAATCAAACTTGGAAAATTAAGAGCCAGCCTGCTATGGTAGTAACATATAACATATGTTTGCTTAAACGTCTTTCTAACTAGGACAGGTACATCTATACGCGTAGACTTTTTGGTTTCCTCCTTATCTCCATATTACCTTTTCTTTTAATGCAACCAAGGGATCTTCGCTTTGTACTGGGAGGGAGTATAATTGGTTTTTGTGTTTTTCTATGACTGTACACATGACATGACATGACATGGTATTAATATTTAATCGGTGTTTGGTTCCCACAAGTTACCCTAGTAGCCAGTAATGGTTGTGTCTTGCATCAGAAAACTTGATTTTATTTTCCAAAATACGATTTCATCAATTGACTTTTTCAGTAAAATTAAAACAATAATTGGACTTGGTCATTTGGTTCACAACACTGATCCAAAAGGAAGGTTGCAGAGGCTTTCAATCTTGGTTTCCTGCACTCTTTGTTTCCCTACTCTCTTGTGTCATCTCTTTACTCTGCAAAGAACAAAAAACCATGTTTGCGAAATTGGTTGGAGAAGCACTTCTCGAACGTGCAGTCGACATGCTGCTTGACCGTTTGGCTTCCAAAGAGTTCATCAACTTCTTAAGGGGTCAAAAGCATGACGAAAGTCTCCTCAAGAAGCTGGAATGGACATTGCTGGAAGTTAACAAGGTGCTCACTGATGCAGAGGAAAGGCAGCTCACTGATCCAGCTGTGAGACGTTGGTTAGACGAGCTTAAAGATGTTGTCTACCACGCTGAAGACTTGCTGGACGAGATCGCTACCGAGGCTTTGCGGGACAAAACAAGAGTACGTTATCCTCTGATCTCGGCTTTTACTTGGTTTTTTGATAGTGGTATGAACTCCAAATTAGAGGAAATGATTGGCAAGTTAGACCATCTCGTGAAAGCGACAGATGTACATGGTTTGAGAGAAGTTGCTGGACAGAACCGGTCTCTTAGGTTGCCAACAACTTCTTCGGTGGATGAATCCTGGATTTATGGAAGGGAGAATGACAAGGAGGAGATAATGACATTGTTGCTCTCTAGTGAAGAAAGCCATAACGAGATAGATGTGATTCCGATTGTCGGGATGGGTGGGGTGGGCAAGACCACCCTTGCTCAACTTTTGTACAATGATGGCAGAGTGGATAAGCATTTTGATAAGAAAGCATGGGTATGTGTCTCTGATGTATTTGATGTTTTTAGGGTCACAAGTACAATTGTCGAGGAAGTCACTAGGATGGCTTGTGATACAAAGAACCTAAACTTGCTTCAAGTCAAGCTGAAGGAATCATTGAAGGAGAAGAAGTTTCTTATTGTCTTGGATGATGTTTGGAATGAGAACAAAGACCATTGGGACATCTTGATGACTCCTTTAAGACGTGGAGCGCACGAGAGTAAGATTATTGTTACGACGCGTAATGAGAGAGTTGCATCTATCACGCGTACGGTTCCGACTTTTTGTTTGCAAGGATTGCTAGAGGAAGATTGTTTGAAGTTGTTTTCCAAACATGCATTTGAGATGGGAGATTGCAATGCACATCGAGACCTTGAAAACATTGGTAAGGAGATTGTGAAAAGGTGTAAAGGTTTGCCTTTGGCTGTAAAAACACTTGGTGGTCTTTTGCGTTCAACGCGGGATGTTGAGGATTGGAATGCTATATTGAAGAGTGAAATATGGGATTTGCCGGAGGAGAAGAGCAACATCCTTCCAGCCTTAAGATTGAGCTATCATTATCTACCCTCCCATTTAAAAAGATGTTTTACTTACTGTTCCATATTTGTTAAGGATCATGAATTCAACGTGGAAAAATTAGTCTTAAGTTGGATAGCAGAAGGTTTTGTGGAAAAGCCCAAAAATAATGAGACAAAGGAAGAAGAAGGTTATGAGTGCTTCCGCGAATTGCTTTCAAGGTCATTTTTCCAGAGATCAAATGCCAACAAAATTTGTTTTGTCATGCATGATCTTGTTCATGATTTAGCTCAATATATGGCTGGAGATTTCTGTTATAGATTAGAGGATGACAAGCCACAAGGTAATTTTAAAAAGGTACGCTATTTCTCATATGTTACCAGTCGTTTGGATGGCTTTGAGAAGTTAAAGGAAATTAAGGACGCTAAGTATTTAAGAACTTTCCTAGCACTAAAGCCGCCACATGATTATTACCCAAGGTGGTTGAGCAAAAAGGTTTTGGATGAGATTCTGCCAGTACTTACACGCTTACGGTTGCTTTCTTTGACAGGATATCGGATTTCTGAATTGCCTAATTCAATTGGGAATTTGATACATCTACGCTTTTTGGACCTCTCCGATACCCAAATCAATCAGTTGCCTGAATCAATTTGTATGCTCCATAATTTAGATACATTGTTGTTACATAATTGTCATCTTCTTACAACTTTACCAACAGAACTTGCAAAACTAATTTCATTGTGTCATCTTGATTTAAGTGGAACCAACTTAAAAGAGATGCCAAAGCATATAAGTAGGTTGGAAGATCTCCAACAATTAACTACTTTTGTAGTGGGAAAGTGCAGCGGGTCTAGTATTAGTGAGTTGAAAGAGCTACGTCGTCTTCGTGGAACAATCACCATCTCAAATTTGCAAAATGTAACAAGTGGCAACAATGCATGTGAAGCAAAGATGAGGGAGAAAAAGCACCTTGAAAAGTTAGCATTGGAATGGGGTAGCACTACGGAGGATTCACAAAATGAAACAGATGTACTTGAAAACCTAGAGCCTCATACCAACTTGAAGCACCTTGAGATAAAAAACTATGGAGGCACAAGATTTCCTACTTGGTTTGGAGATCAATCATTACGCAATATGGTGTCGTTACGTTTGGAGAAATGTGGGTTCTGCAATTCCTTGCCACCACTTGGTCAAATGCCCTCTTTGAAAGAGCTTACCATCGCAAGAATGCCCGGTATAACCACCATAGGTCATGAATTTTATAGAGAGAGTGGTTCTTTAAGAAAACCATTTGAATCTCTACAGACTCTACGTTTTGAAGAAATGATAGAGTGGGTGCAATGGGTTCAATTAGATACTGGAGAGTTCTCTCAGCTTCAAAAGCTTGAGGTAATCAAGTGTCCCAAACTGATCGGTGAGTTACCGAAGAAGGTGCCTTCTCTGGTGAGACTTGAGATAAGGGAATGTCCGGAGCTTGTGGCTTCCCTTCCGAGGACTACTTCTATACGCGAGCTACTGCTGGAGGAATGCCAAGCGGTACAGTTGGAGTGGCAAGGTATGTCTTCTGTTGACAAATTGGAGATTTCAGGCTTTGAAAGTTTGAAGGAATTCACAAGTGAGCTTGTAACACTTACAAGTCTGGAGGAGTTGACGGTAAGCAAATGTAGTATTTTGTCATTACCAGAAACAGGGTTTCCACTCAAGCTCATGAGCCTTTCTGTCGAGGATTGTGGGGCAATGCAGTGCTTTCCGGGGGGAATGATATGCCTCAAGAATTTGGTATTACTTTGGGTACGGCGGTGTCCGGAACTAGTGCTCCCACTACCAGAGGAGATGAGCCAGTGCTACACGTCCCTTCAATTTCTGACCTTGTTGGGCTGTGAGAATCTCAAATCCCTTCCACTTGGTTTATTCCCAAAGCTTCGACGTCTAACAATAGGGGAATGTATAAATTTTGAGACCTTGTTGATTCCAGACGGGATTGACCTCCAAAATCCACTATTACTTGAGTCCCTTGACATTAGCGGCTGCAATAATATGGTATCGTTTCCTTTCGGAGGAATACCTACTCCGCAACTATCTGAATTATTAGTTTGGGATTGCAAGAAACTGAAGGCTCTGCCAGAACAAATGCACACCCTCCTCTCATCTCTTCAGTCATTAGAGCTACAGAATTGTCCAGAAATTGAGTCCCTTCCCGAAGGGGGACTGCCCTCCAAATTATGTCGTCTTAAGATCATGTATTGCAAGAAACTTGCCAGTGACCGGAGAAATTGGGGTTTGCATAGATTGCCGTCTCTCAGAGAGTTGTCATTGTCTGTCGACGTGGTGGAGAATTTTCCGGAGGAGGGGCTGCTGCCTCCCACTCTTACATCGCTCAGTTTCATAAATATGTGGAATCTCACATCACTGAACAAAAGGGGCCTCCAACAACTTGTCTCTCTCAAAAAAATGGATATTTTGTTTTGCCCTCAGCTCAAATCCTTGCCGGAAGAGGGGCTTCCCACTTCCCTCGTTGCGCTGCAAATTCAGAAATGTCCATTGCTAACACCTCGTTGCCGCAGGGAGGGAGGAGAAGACTGGCATAAGATTGCTCACCTTCCTCTTATAGTGCTGGATGGTGAAGCCATCGTTGACCAAGTCTATCTCGGTACAATAGAACCATGGGAGTTTGATGTGATCTCCGAGCAGGTACTCACGCTGCACTATTGTAGAATACTTCGAAGAAAAAAAATTATTTACCCGTCAATTTTCACTCCGTTTATATTATGCTATTAATTCTCCAGCTAGTCGATAATCTTTCACTAATACTTGTTTGGGATACATATAAGTCCATAAGTCTTTTTTTTTTGTAGGAGTATTTGACTTCTTTCAGTTTTAGGTAATTAAAAAAAGGTTTGTCTAAACGAGAGGAGTTTAAAAAGAAAAAAGGTATGAACTTGTTTGGGAAAACTCCACCAAAAGCGAAGAAAAAATGCAAAAAGTTTCACCTGTTTATTGGTTTCTTTTTCCTTAGTCCTTAGTGAACTTTAAAAAAAAAAAATCCTTGTTAACTTTAGTTTTGCAATTCATGTAGTGGAAACGAATCAGGAAATTAAAATTTTTGACCAGAAGCTGAAATTCATTTTCTAGAGATGAAGAAATTCCAGAAAAATATGATTTTTTTTTTTTTTGACATCCAAACAGGGCTGCCTCGACAATTAAAAAAAAGAAGTATGGTCATCCACTTCATTTCTTACCGTCATGATTTGCTATTTACATTTTTAGCATATAACACTAAAATGGTATGACCAAGCAGTATTGTGTATTCATTCAACCCCATTTCGAACTACTAATACAAATAACAGTGAACGCAATATGTTGCCTTCATTAAGATATACTGGTCCATTGTGAGATCCGTTTTTTGTGACGCATTGTTAATTGCATGCATCTGTTTCATAGCAGTAACACAACGTAATTGTTCTTGGTGTACATTATGAAATTGGTCTAAATTATTGTATGTCATTTGAAAGTTATGTTCATGAGGTGAAAACTCAGGGTCAAAGACGTGGTGAATAGGCAAGAAGTGAAATAACTTGAGGAAAGTAGATATTGAAGATTGTGCTGTTTGCTATTGAAGTTGGTGTCTGTTTAAGCTTGTATATTCAATTTTTTTTTCAATGTCATGCAGTTCAATTCAATTCTCTCTTTTGTGTGTGCTGATTTTGCTACGTTTGATTAGGCCATGGGTGCTTTCCAATATACTTCACTACAACGTAATTGGCATTTTATAGCATTGTCTGATAACGTTCTTTTGAGAATGTTATAATAGAAAATCAAATATAGCGTTCAATTACCTAAAATGCTATTGCGTTCTTCAACTCTTCAAATTGGCGTTCTACTCTATAGGTGCGAACCTTCGCGCCTCCCCTCACTGAAAATTCTGATCTGTCCGCCAAAGTTAAAGAGCTTTATCTCCAGCCTAAATTTCTTTTGCAGTTCGAAGCATCAGTACGTTGGCAGCGAATGGTTCTACCACATGGATTCTAGGGTTTCCATCTCGAGCAGGTTCCTTCCTTTTGTATTTCTCCTACTACCCAATCGATTGACTTCTGCTTCCCGCTAATCTCTTCTGTTTCCCCCTAATCTTTCAATTTCCATCGTTCTTCTTCTTCATCCCGCAGTCGAAGAAGAATCAAAGCCATATTCGAAAATATTGCATCTGCAGAAGCTAAAGGTCAATTTGCTGTAGTGCTTGTTTTGTTTTCAAGTTACTGAGTGAGGAATTTAGCTGACTGATAACAACTAGAAGACATGTACTGGTATGCAGGGTTGATCTCTCGTATTTCTGTCAGCACGTGCACTTTTGTATTCCTTTTTTCCTTGTCACTAAACTTTTCCTACACCAAAATGGGAATATTTACCAAGCTAGGAACTTTTTTTCACACAATGGAAAAACAATAATCCCATAACTTTATTTCCTCAACATTATTTCCAGGTGCTTAATCTTTTATTATTTTCACACACACAATTAGTAATATATTACTACTTCGCTTGTAGTAATATTTTCACTCTTTTAGTAGTTTGTCCCTTCTTTAATCTGTAGGAAACAGTGACATCGCAACAGGAACAAGGCAAATCCAATGATTCCTAATGGGGAAAATTTCCATCAGCTGCTGTTCATTCCATCCCAAGCACCTCAAGTTCAACAGGTATTTACATCGTGTGGTTTAATTCCACTAGGAAGTACATAATTGCTCACACTAAAAGAATCATGCTAGTTGTTAGCTTGCTTCGCTGAAAGATTTTTGTTCTTCCATAATCCTTGTTGCTGCTTAAAAGTTTTTGTTTTAGTTATAGATACTTCGAAGCAGATACAACTCTAATACTTCTGGTGTTTGCGATGATAATAGCATGAACCTGTTGTTCCCAAGTTTCACTTAGATAATTTCATCTTCGTATTACTTTTATTTAGACTTTAGTCAACTGCTCCAATGGTGCATTGTGTGTACTGAAATTTAATCTTCCATTTTTTCTCATGGAACAGGCAACCAAAGTTATCAAACATGACTTCCTGGTGGCGGTACACTTGGCAAGTAGCTCCAGTTTCTGGACGGAAGATGGCTCCAACCCCGGCATCAAGGGGATTTATGCCGGTCACTAGTGCAGGAGTCCAAAGACCTTGCATGGGTCCAACACAGCTTTACTCAGCCAGCACAAATTCAGCCAACCATAACTTCTGTAGTTCCCCCCCATCCATAGAACAGACAGTTGATACTTCAAACGTACCTGGTAACGTGTTTCTTTTCCTTTTGCTTTATGTTTCGTGATGCTTTAGTTAGACTCGGGGCTTTACAGGTTTTTCAATCCTTTATTTTGCAATGATACGCTTTCAAACATGTAGATGCGTATTTTTTAGAAACCTGTGATTGGAACCAGATAGGGATAATTTCTAGAACTACGTAATTCTAAAACTATGTAATCTTGTAGATTTAAGAAAGTGCAATTTCAAATCTTCATATTTGGGATTACCAATTCCATGAGGATATTGTCTCATGTACGTTATTCATTTGTGAATAATGTGCTTCACCCCAGCAAAGACATGTCCTTACGACATTGACGCGGCTTTTCAGTGAGACATCAGAAGCACAGAGAGGTTCGGGTACAAATTCAGCTAAGAACCGGGATATCAAGGATAATTCCAGGAAAATAGGTGCCTTGTTTACCAAGCTTAATTGTGGGGACATCTCAATAAATGCCACCAAAATGCTTGTTCAACTTTGTCAGTCCTTCGACAATGTGATTTCGGTACTGCCCTTCAAATCCAGGTACTGCTCCTACCTCAATTTCTTTACCATAAATCAAAGTAATTACAATCATTTTAACCCTCTTATTTTTTGTCTTTCATTTTGATCCCTGCATTTATATACTGCCTCACACAGGTGCAACCTACCACTAGCGACTAGGATGAGTGCTGTTTCTGGCTTGCTACACTTAAACCAATGATCAAGACTTCGAAAAGCATGAGCTGAATTGGAACGGTAACTCCACCCAGCATTAAAATTGGAGTTTGAAATGCGTCACTTGTGGTGCTATGCCGGGGCTCAGATACCTTTATTTGACCAAGAACTCGCAGTTTTAGATATGTTGCAGCAGGCTTGTGGTTCCAATTTCATTATGTTTTATAAGCATTAAACCGATGGAAGTTCTCAGGACATTCGTGGACTTTGCTGATTGCTTTATTTATAATTTGCAGCGTTCAGAAATACTTTCGGATATATATGCATAAATCACAGTAATCTTTTTGTCCACGGTCCATACATTATTCCAACTTCGTGCACCTTGTATGTTTGGAAGGCCGTTGATTTTTAATGAATATGGAATGAGATTAATCCCTGTTGTGGCGATGATGTTTCTTTTTGTTGGGAGCAAATCCTTGGACTGTTGTGAGCTCTTACTGGATCCACTTTGATTGTCAAAACCTTTCATTTTTAGAGGTTGTTGAGATCATTGAGTGCCCCAAAATCCATGTTGGTCGGATAGCAACTAACACAGGATCATTACAAATTTATCTTGATGAAAATGGGTTTGATCAAATGTTAAAAAGAGTGTTTTTAAGGTAAATCCGTCCCGTATCCGCAATAATCTGTATTCGGTCACTATGAACTTTGGCATGATATAGAGTATGAGCACAATCATTGAAGTGTGCTAAAAAAAGTGCCCATAATTGGGCAAACTAGACGGTTGAGATTCATTTGTCTTTGATTTCTTTGAACATATTCCTCCTTTGGATCGAAAAGTCACTTGGGCCAAATCTTAGAACATTAAACATGTTAATTCATGTTCTGAATTTATTTGAAATTTAGTTTTGATAGACCCAGTTAATTGTTATGCCTTATTAGATTTCTAATATCTTAGTATCTACGATCTTGAGTATTTGGTAGTTATCAAACTACGTTCCACAAGACACTTTTTACATAAAGTGGAATCGATTTATATGCTATAGAGAGTATGCAGAATTTGAAAGAGTACAGGGAATGCATGCCGCAGTTAGCATAAAATCGTAAAAATTCAAGGATAGATTTACTTTTTTTTTTTGAACTGCAAGGACAGAGTTACTTGATATTGGGTGAGTTACTCATTGTGGGGCTTATTTCTTGCAGACGTGTCATGAAACACGAGAGATGAAGAGAGAATTTTGACATTTGTTTGTGTTATGTCATAAATTATTTTGATAAATTCTGAATTGATTTTAGAAGTGTGAGTGAAGCAATGATTCTGACAGTTTTCACTTCATTAATTCTTGTTTCTAGTAAACCGTGATTCACGCTCTAGGAAATAGTGAGAAACGATATTTCCGTTGCACCAAAAAAAAAAATAGTGAGAAACCTATTTGTGCATGGGAAAAGCTAAGAATCATACTTAACACTATAAAATGAGAATGCAAGATACGAAGAATATGGCACCAGACTACCGGCAGTCCAGATGTTCTTCCATCCTGATGATGACGGGGGAGATGAATAAAGTAAGTGTAACAAATGATTTGATCATTTTCCCCCTTTTTTAAACAGAAACATTCAACTTTTTCCACATAAAATATCATAAAACTTCTTCTTTATATGCAATCGAGCTTATTCGAGCTGAGCTCGAGCCAACAGATTATCAACGAGCCTAACTCAAACGATGGAGAGCTCAACTCGAGCACTTTTTTTTTTTAATAGAACAATTATCCAGCTTTTTGTTATTATTGTGTTGAATACTTTTAACTTATAAAAAAACTACTTTTATTATTTTTCTAATACTTGTAGACTTGTAGTATTGTCTTTAAAACTTTTTTATATATTTTTTTGATTTATCAACGGTCCCATTATAAAAGTTCGCAATAGAACCTGAAATATTTTGGAAAAGAAAATCAAGTTTTCTGATGCAAGACATAACTATTACTGGCCACTGGAGTAACTTGTGGAACCAAAAAAAGACCATGTCCTGTGTACCAGTTACAAATGATTCAAACCGTTTAATAAATTAAAAATAATTTTTTCGAGTAGCCTCATGAAAAATCAACTCGATATAATAACCGTAGGTGCTTTTTCTAATTGTGTAACTTTTCTTTTAGTATTTAGGCCTAAATACTTGAAGAAAAAATATATGATTCGACAAAGCACCAACGGTTATCTGATTGAGCTGATCTTTTAGGACTCCTCCAAAAAATATTTCAAAACATTGGATGGTTCAAATCTTTTCTTTGGAACCCCAAAGCAGGACCCACACTGTATCTGTACACTATCGGTACCCATAGCTTTACGTATTCTCATAGGCATAATTTGATCCACGTACCTAGTGTGGGACCTATTTCGGGTTCCACACTAAAGGTGGTTTGGCTAAATAGTCCATTTGTATTATTATTATTATTTTTTTATCTTTATTCAATTTCTTTACGAATTTGTTAGTTTTGCGTCAATTTTTTTATTGATTATTAATTTATCTTGACGTAATGAATCATAAAAAAGTAAAAAATTATGCTCAGAACTGATTTTTTTAACTAAGACAAGGAATGTCCAATAAACCACTATTTTTGTCTTTATAAAAAAATCAATTTCAAACATTGTTTTTATTTTTTAAATTCCTCTTGTTGAGACAAACCAATAATCCACAAAAAATTAATGCAAAACTAAGAAATGCGAAAAAAATTTGAACAAGGACAAAAAACTAATCTTGATCAAATATTTTGCCAGAACACCCCAATGGTGTGTACCCAGCAATAGCAATGCTCTTTGCGCAGAAAGTACCAGCCTTCATGTTTAGTGCTTGTTTAGGTTAGTTATGTTATTTAAGGCAAAAATGATAGGACCACACCCACTTAGAACGTCCCCAAGAGGCTCAACAATTGAGCTTTTTTCTCTATTTTACCTAGCATAAACCTCAAAAAGGGTGTACAACGGCCTTAATAAATAAGTAGGTAAAATGCATCGATGAACAGTTCTCTCTATATCCCTCTCTTTTTATTGAGGAACTGTTCACTCTCAATTCATTATTTATCCTTTTTTTTTATTGCACACTTTTTCTCTCCACGCTTTATCTTTTTGTTGTGCCCACGGGATCCAAACCAAACACACAAAAACGCACACACAGATAACACATATAATTTTACGTGGTTTCCCAAAATCGGGTACTCCAGGAAGGCAACCGGAGCAATCTCTCAACAAACAAAGGGACAAGCTTTACAAGAGAGTTCTCTCAACTCACTACACTCTCCGATTCTTTACATTGCTAGCCTTCTCTGATCTCACTCACACACTGAGATACTAAACCCAAAGCCTAAGGCTATATTTGGAAGTTGAGGAAAGATGTGGAAAAGAAGAGAGAGTTAAAAAAAATTCCTTTCATTTGTTTGGTTTCCAAATAGAAGGAGAAAGGAAAAGGAAGAAAAATTAACTTTTTTTCCTCTTTTTCTCTCTTCCATGAGTGCAAATTTTCCTCTCTCTTTCACAAACCAAACAAAAGAAAAAGAAAGAAGTTTCTTCTCATTTCTTTCCCATTTCCCCTTTTTTTATTTTCTCTCCTCGTCCACAACTTCCAAACACAGCCTAAAACTCTAATTTATAGGCCAAGTCCAGAGGAGTCAGAGGACTATTCCTCCACCACACCAGACAGAATTCAATACAAGTAGTTGGAGGAGATAGAACACAGCTGCAACTTGCTTGTGCAAGTCTCCTAAAACGGCTGAGGGAGATTGACTTGCACCAACTAGTCAACAAAACAATATGTACAAAGTCATAGTTTCACGCGTATAGTTGAAAAAAAAAGGTTGAAACAGAAATTGAACTTTGGTCATTTGGTTCACATCACTGATCCAAAAGGTTGCAGAGGCTTAATTTCAGTCTTGGTGTCCTGCATTCTTTGTTTCCCTAGTGTCTTGTGATCTCTTTAGTCTGCAAAAAAACATGGCTGCGACCTTAGTTGGAGAAGCACTTCTCGGTGCTTCAGTTGAAATGCTGCTTGAACGTTTGGCTTCCCGGGAGTTCATCAACTTCTTCCGGGGTCGAAAGCACGACGAAAGTCTCCTTAAGAAGCTGGAGTTGACCTTGCTGGAACTTAACAAGGTGCTCAATGATGCAGAGGACAGGCAGATCACTGATTTAGCTGTGAGACGTTGGTTAGACGAGCTTAAAGATGCTGTCTACCACGCCGAAGACTTGGTGGACGAGATTGCCACCGAGGCTTTGCGGAGCAAGGTGGAAGCCGAGTACCCAAGAGGCAGAAAAAGGTTACGTGATTCTCTCATCTCAACTTTCACTTGGTTTTTTGACCATGGTATGAACTCCAAATTAGAGGAAATGATTGGCATGTTAGACCATTTTGTGAAAGCTAAAGATATACTTGGTTTGAGAGAATTTGCTGGACAGAACCGGTCTCTTAGGTTGCCAACAACTTCTTTGGTGGATGAATCATGTGTTTATGGAAGAGAGAATGACAAGAAAGAGATAATGAAATTTCTGTTCTCTGGTGAAGAAAGCAGTAATGAGATAGATGTTATTCCGATTGTGGGGATGGGTGGACTGGGCAAGACCACCCTTGCTCAACTTTTGTATAATGATGGAAGAGTGGATGGGCATTTTGATAAGAAAGCATGGGTATGTGTTTCTGACGTATTTGATGTTTTAAGGGTCACAAGAACAATTGTTGAGACAGTCACTGGAATGGCTTGTGATACAAATGACCTAAACTTGCTTCATGTCAAGCTGAAAGAATCATTGAGGGAGAAAAAGCTTCTTATTGTCTTGGATGATGTTTGGAATGAGAACAAAGACCATTGGGACGTCTTGATGACTCCTTTAAGATGTGGAGCACATGGGAGTAAGATTATTGTTACGACGCGCAATGAGAGCGTTGCATCTATCATGCATACAGTTCCGATTTTTCGTTTGCAGGGATTACCAGAGGAAGATTGTTTGAAGTTGTTTTCCAAACGTGCATTTGAGACGGGAGATTGCAATGCACATCGAGACCTTGAAAATATTGGTAAGGAGATTGTGAAAAGGTGTAAAGGTTTGCCTTTAGCTGCAAAAACACTTGGTGGTCTTTTGCGTTCAACGCGAGATGTTGAGGAATGGAATGCTATATTGAAGAGTGAAATATGGGATTTGCCAAAAGAGAAGAGCAACATCCTTCCAGCATTAAGATTGAGCTATCATTATCTACCCTCCCATTTGAAAAGATGTTTTTCTTACTGTTCCATATTTATTAAGGATCATGAATTCTACGTGGAGAAATTAGTCTCAACTTGGATAGCAGAAGGGTTTGTGGAGAAGCCCAAAAATAATAAAACAAAGGAAGAAGAAGGTTATGAGTGCTTCCGCGAATTGCTTTCAAGGTCATTTTTCCAGAGATCAAATTCTAAAAAATATTGTTTTGTTATGCACGATCTTGTTCATGATTTAGCTCAATATATAGCTGGAGATTTCTGTTATAGATTAGAGGATGGCAAGCCACATGGTACTTCTGAAAAAGCACGCCATTTCTCGTTTGTTAGAAGTGGATTGGATGGCTTTCAGAAGTTCAAGGAAATTAAGGACGCTAAGTATTTAAGAACATTCCTAGCAATAGAGCCGTCAAAAGGTACCAAAATGTGGCTGAGCAAAAAGGTTTTGGATGAGATTCTGCCAGTACTGACATGCTTACGGTTTCTTTCTTTGTCGAAGTACCAACTTTTGGAAATGCCTCATTCAATTGGGAATCTGATACATCTACGCTTTTTGGATCTCTCCTATACCCAGATCAATCAGTTGCCTGATTCAGTTTGTATGCTTTATAATTTAGAAACATTGTGGTTACGTAAATGTCGTCTTCTTACAACTTTACCAGCGGAGCTTGCAAAACTAATTTCATTGTGTCATCTTGATTTAAGTGGAACCAATTTAAAAGAGATGCCAATGCATATAAGTAGGTTGAAAGATCTCCAACAATTAACTACTTTTGTAGTGGGAAAGTGCAACGGGTCCGGTATTACTGAGTTGAAAGAGCTTCATCGTCTTCGTGGAACAATCTCCATCTCAGGTTTGCAAAATGTAACAAGTGATGATGCAATGGAAGCAAATATGAGGGAGAAAAAGCACCTTGAAAAGTTAGCGTTGGAATGGGGTAGCACTACGGAGGATTCACAAAATGAAACAGGTGTACTTGAAAAGCTAGTGCCACATACAAACTTGAAGCACCTTGAGATTAAAAACTATGGAGGCACAAGATTTCCTACTTGGTTAGGAGATCAATCATTTTGCAAGATGGTATCGTTACGTTTGGAGAATTGTGGGTTCTGCATTTCCTTGCCACCACTTGGTCAATTGACCTCTTTGAAAGAGCTTACCATCGCAAGAATGCCTGGAATAACTACCGTGGGCCATGAATTTTATAGAGATATTGGTTCTTTAAGTAAACCATTTGAATCTCTAGAGACTCTACGTTTTGAACAAATGACTGAGTGGGTGCAATGGGTTCAATTAGATGCTGGAGAATTCTCTCAGCTTCAAAAGCTTGAGGTAATCAAGTGTCCCAAGCTGATTGGAGACTTACCAAAGAAGGTGCCTTCTCTGGTGAGACTTGAGATAAGGGAATGTCCAGAGCTTGTGGCCTCACTTCCGAGGACTACTTCTATACGTGAGCTACTGTTGAAGGAATGCCAAGGGGTACAGTTGGAGTGGCAAGGTGTGTCTCTTGTTGAAAGTTTGGATATGTCAGGCTTTGAAAGTTTGGAGGAATTCGCAAGTGAGCTGGTTACACTTTCAAGTCTGAAGGAGTTGACCATAACGAAGTGTGGTATTTTGTCATTACCAGAAACAGGGTTTCCACTCAAGCTCATGAGCCTTTTTGTTAGGGATTGTCAGGCAATGCAGTGTTTTCCAGGGGGAATTATGTGCCTCAAGAATTTGGAAGTACTTGGTGTTTGGAGGTGTCCGGAATTAGTGCTCCCACTACCAGAGGAGATGAGCCATTGCTATGCGTCCCTTGAAAGTTTGTACTTATCCGGCTGTGAGAGTCTCAAATCCCTTCCACTAGGTTTATTCCCAAAGCTTCGACGTCTAGGAATAGTGGAATGTATAAATTTTGAGACCTTGTTGATTCGAGATGGGATTGACCTCCCAAATTTGTCATCACTTGAGTGCCTTGCCATTAGACTCTGCAATAATATGGTATCGTTTCCTTGCGGAGGAATACCTGCTCCACAGCTATTTGATTTATCGATTTGGGGTTGCAAGAAACTGAAGGCTCTGCCAGAACAAATGCACACCCTCCTCCCATCTCTTAAGTTATTTAAGCTATTTCATTGTCCAGAAATTGAGTCCCTTCCAGAAGGGGGACTGCCCTCCAAATTAAGTCATCTTATGATCATGAATTGCAAGAAACTTGCTGGTGACCGGAGAAATTGGGGTTTGCAAAGACTGCCGTCTCTCACAGATTTGTCACTTTCTAACGAAGTGGTGGAGTCGTTTCCAGAGGAGGGGCTCCTGCCTTCCACACTTACATCGCTCCATTTGTCGAAAATGCAGAATCTCACATCACTGAACCAAAGGGGCCTCCAACTTCTTGTCTCTCTCCAAAAAATGGAGATTTTGAATTGCCCTCAGCTCAAATCTTTGCCGGAAGAGGGGCTTCCCACTTCCCTCTTTGCGCTGTTAATTTCATACTGTCCATTGCTGACACCTCGTTGCCGCAAGGAGGGAGGAGAAGACTGGCATAAGGTTGCTCACGTTCCTCTTATAGTGATGGATGATGAAGCAATGTTTGACCAAGTCTATCTCGGTCCAATACTCCAGAGGGATTTTACTGCAATCTCTGCTGCTATATAGCCAGGGGAAAAAGGTATATCAGCTCAGGTACTTATATGCTGCACTATTGTATATCCCATAACTCAGCAGAGAATGGCTTCGTTAATTGGTCTTATACCGTTGAATTTCACTTGGTGCAGTGCTGAGCAACGCAAGGGCTGAGTTCTCCGAAGAACAATCCTAACTATTTGGACTTCCTTTGAGTTGTTGAGGTAAGCTGTTAGCAAATTTGACGATGCCACCCCAAGCTTATTAGTTTCATAATAGGGAGTTTGATGGATAGTTTGTCTAGAGTTTTCTAGGTTAATCTGTGAAATGAAATAAGCTCTTCTCCCCTCTGCCCAAGTAACGCGACGTTGCCGCAACACCTGTTCCAGCTGATGATTTTGTGTCATTATTATGGCAAAGAAAGAAGTATCCAAGTCTCTGGCTTTCAATAACTTTCAGTCACAAGCAGGGCACGCATACAGTGCTGATCCATCCGGTTTAGGCACAGTTGAAGTATCCAAGTCTCTGGCTTATTGCTGCCTTAAAGTTTTTGGTTTAGTTATAGATACTTTGAAGCTGAGAGAACTCTGATACTTCCGCTGTTTGTGATGATAGTAGCATGAACCTGTTGTCCCCAAGTTTCATTTAGATAATTTCATCTTCGTATTTTGTTCGTCTTCAATCAATTTATTTTAATATTCTCTCCAATTGTCACTTAATACGAAGGAATTTATGTATTCCATCGGTAACCCCTCCAACAGCAGTAAAACCCTTTGTCCCTGCAACCCCTCATGCGTTGCGGAACTTGGAGCAATACCAGCAGCCCACAGTGGATTCTCATCTTTATCCTGTACGTTGCATTGCATATACTGAAATTTACTCTTCCATTTTTTTTCATGGAGCAGGCAACCCCAGTTATCAAACAGGACCTACTGGTGGTGGTTCACTTTGCCGTACTCCATCTCAAGTAGCTTCAGTTCCTGGACATAAGATGTCACAGGTTATGGCTTCAACC
>JAXBDA010000938.1:0-66170 GCA_036023075.1 Gaultheria prostrata
GCATTTTTAATTTACTCATGCTTAGCTTAGTACTCACTTCTTATTTCCTCCTCCAGTAATCTATCTTTTAATCAAAGTTGGGTACTCTTAAATGTAACAGACATACCTAGCCTACCAAAGCAAGTGCTGGGAAAGGTAATTTTAAAAAATGAAAACAAAAATCTAATCTGATAACCCACCCTCATGCAAGCTCAATCGAATCTGATACACACAACCAAACCGAATCGAGAACCCAGAGAAGAGCAGTTCTCTAAAAAGAATGAGACGACATAGAATTAAACTCTTATTAGTCCAGAATTCCTGAAATTCGTTTTCCATATAGCTTCCATAGAACAAAATATGCCGGTCAAAGTACTTAAAAAACCATAATCAAAACGTTGAGACCCTAAAAACGTTACCTTTTCGGAAGGAATAGGGTGGCCAGGATTATTAGCCAAAATCTAGCTCACAATCGATACAATTCTCGAGCTATCATTGCCGCCGCTCCAGACGAAGTCAAAGCAGGCGTACAACTTGTCCTCGCACGGCGGAATGGGTGGCACACGACGGCTTTGGGATGGGATCGGAGACGTCGTCGTAGGTAGAGTGTAGGCGAATTGAACCTTGAGACGAGAAGACATTTCATTGGATGCAGTAGAGGAAGAAGATGAAGAAGAGAGAGGAGGAAAAGGATTTTGATCCACTGTAGGCAAATCTATTATTAGAAAAAAAAATTCACTTAAATCGTTTTAGATTATGTATCATTCAATAATTGATTCACATAATTCTTGACATGGTTAATCATCTTGACAAAATTTACAACTTGAACGAAGATCATATTAATAATCTTGTAATGAATCACAATCGAGGAATTACTCAGACCTAGTTGGCATTACTCTTTGATAAAAAAGGGTTGGATCGAATGTGGCTAAATTTAGTTTCATAAAAACAAATTTACATAAATCATCTCCGATCATGTATTAATAAGAATTAAATTTTGTATAATATTTAACAAAATTTATCTTATTGACAAGATCTAAATGTTGAACAGTCTTGATTAGATTAATAATTTCGTAATAAATCTCGAGTGACGAATTAAGTTGTTTTCCATGTGGGGAGTCCAAAATGACGTCGTTTAGGGTGCATGACATAGGTTGAATCCATGTCACATACCTTAAAACGACGTCGTTTCTGCGTAACATCGTATCTCTCGAATTAAGTTACTTTTCATATGGGGAACTCAAGGACGACGTCGTTTAGAACATGACACAGGTTGAACCTGTGTCACGTAACTTAAAACGACGTCGTTTAGAGAACATGACATGGGTTGAACCTATGTCACGTACCGTAAAACAACGCCGTTTCTGTGTAACATCGCATCTCTCCCTTGTTATGTGTTTGGTCTGTCTCTCAACTTCATCAGCATTTAAAGCAGCCGCACACGGCGGAGCTCTGGAGGTAGAACGGAGAGATAGAGGAGGCGATGGTGATAATAGAGTCGAGTTTCCAGTGGAGAAGGCGCGAGGAGAGAGAGGTTTTAGTGTTGAATTGATTTCGAATTGGAATTGGGGTGGGGAAATAGAAAGGGGCGGTGGCCATGGCCATCGTCGTCGTTGATTTCTGTACTGGAAAATCAATCGGAGAGTTTCAATTGCAGAAAACGGCGGGGACAGAGTTTGCTGTTCTGTCTAAGGTCAGGCACCGGCATTTAGTCGCGCTTCATGGGTATTGCGTTAATGGAATGTTATGATCCTAATGTCCCACATCGCCTAGTATGGGATTGGCCTTGTGTTATATAAGCTCTTGGGCACCCTCCCCTTGTAAGCCGGTTTTCAAGGGTGAGTTCTACCCATGAGTTTGTAACATGGAAACGAGAGGCTTTTGGTGTATGAGTATCTTTAGCACCAGAGTACGCTGGTAAGCACAAGTTCATGATAATTAACCAGACTTGTAGTAGTGCAATGTTCAGTTTATTCTGATTTTTCTGCGTCTTGAAATGTTTGGGCTTATTTGGTTGTTTAATATGATCCAAAATCATCTCTGTCCAATAGAAAGGTTGAAAAATACTTAATCTCAGATTCTTTTTTGTTTCTAAGCAAAGGTTAACCTTTGATTTCGATTATAGACAAGAACTAACACTCTTTTTCTTGGTCCATTTTACAATCAAGCCCGCTTAAGTACATTTTGTATCGTACTGTAAACGGCCTTTTAGCTACTCCATTTTATCTCATTAGGTTATATTCCCTGGTCCTTTCATGTAATTTCATTTTTAGTTATTATTGGAATGCCAAAATTAATACTTGTTGCTTGATATTATCCATCAAATGCAATATGTTTGGAAGATTGTAGAGCAAACAAAAATTTTGAATCCATTATGTCGTCAAATTTGTTGAACCATTTCTTTTTGTTTCCTCAGCCACTGGAAAAGTGACCACAAAGGTCGATGTTTTTGCATTTGGGGTGGTCTTGTTGGAGATAATCACGGGCAGAAAAGCACTAGACGATACCTTACCCGATGAACAAAGTCAGTTGGTTTCGAAGGCTCCTCAACAACAGAGATATAACATCAGGAAATCTCTGGATCGCACACTTGATTCAGATGAAGAAATGTTCGAGAGCATATGCAAAGTAGCTGAACTGGCGGGTCACTGCACTGCTCATGAACCATTTCTGCGGCCAGATATGGGTCACGCGGTTACTGTCTTGGCTCCCCTTGTTGACCAAAGGAAACCCACAAGTTATGATGAAGAAGACAACTTTGGCATTGATCTCCACATGAACCTTCCTCAGGCCTTACAATACTGGCAATCTAGTGAAGGTAGTTCCTCAATGAGCAGTAGTTTTCAAAATGGTTAGACATCTACGAGTACCCCTAGTGGACATTCAGATTTCGCGAGCTCTTTCAAGTTAAAGGATGACAGATGATTTGAAAGGAAGATGCAAATTGCCACCGTTTAATATCAAGACAGCTTTCTACACCGTTTACACAATGTTTACCAATGGAACTTGAGTTGTTGGTTTTTTTTTCCTGATCGGCAAAAAAATTTATTGATCTTTGAAAGAAAGACAAAGATTAAATGGACCAAGGGCACACCGGCGAAAGCGCCACCCGAGATCCAGAGAAAGGGAGGCAAGACGCCAACCAAAGAACCAATGGGTACTTGAGTTGTTGTACACCAACACAAATAATCTTTTTCAACTTTTTTTCTTTATTTTACGTATCCTTTCTTTCACATTTGAATAGATTTCTCTTCTTCAAATTTTGTTCATATTCTACTTATCCTTCTTTGATATTTTGTATAGATTTATCTTCTTCTTCTATTTTTTAAGAACTTGGTCAAAAAGAAGTGGAAATAGAGATTATGGACATACTGTGCCTGATAAGTACATGATTGTTCTATTCCTTCATACGCAGGTTTTGTTCATTGCTTAACTCGAGACTTTTTAATAATAGAGTGCAGAGGTGCATCGTCATTCATCATCCTGATGCCCTCTTTGGTTTGCTACTTATGCATGGAGGGCAATATTAGTTCACTTGGGGAACAAATGTGTATTTTCAAAATCAGCTTTCTTAGGATTTCCAACGCATAAGCCAAAAGTAGAATCTGAGCCATATCTTTTCATTCTCTGGCATTTGGTACACGGTCTCTATTTTATTTTCTATCCCTGAAACAAAAATTAGTTTGTTGAGCTCCTTCTCAAGGATTTTAGCAGGATACCACATAAAATCTGAGTTGATATGGATGAAAATGGTCTATGAGGTTTTCGAACTGGATATCTGTTTTATCTTCTCGATAGTATTGTACGTTCTTTTTGGTCTTTTACTTGGTTGGGAATTAGTATATGTTTTTGTTAATTCCTTTCCATTTATCAATACATCAGTTAATCTTTATTTTGTATCTTAAAAATAGATTGTATTTTGGGAGTGGTTAGCTTCTATGGGAGTTGAAACTATTTGCAATTGTGCAACAAGTAGGTTAAAAGTTCAGCTGTTCCTTTCAGAGTAGAGATGTAAATTGAAGCCTTTGAGCTGTGTTAATTCTTCACAAGGCTTAATCACGACATGGCCATTCCATGCCCAAGTGTTTTTTTCTTCTAAATAGTTCTTTGCTTTAGCAAAATCCTAAGTTAAAGGCTGGCACCCAAATGGTTAGTGTGAGCTTGTGATCTTAAAGATAAATGCTTTAATGACGAGCAAACAGAACAAATATGTATCATCAAGTTAATGCTCTGAATGACCTTAATGTGTATCTCACCCAAACGCATTCATGATGTATGTAATTCAGCCCTAATAGTTTCTTACAGAACGGTAATTTCATTGGCAATGAATACACGCATTTTGTTTTGACTAATTTGTACTAGTAGAAAACATGCTGAACTGGTGGGAGAACTTTCAAATCTTTTCACAAAGAAGAAAAGTTGTTATCTGACTTATGAACCTTCAGCTAGTATCTGATATTCTGATTTTAGTCTGCTGCTGCTTACGTAAAATCTCTCTCAGTTATTCCTTTGGCTCAAATGGCTCCACCGTCGGTGGTTGAAACTTGTAACCAGAACTTTCTTGTTTATGATGTGCTCTCATTATGTCATAACTTATTGGCATGTGCAAGATTGAATGCTTTATTTTTTTCAGCCGTGATACATCCTAGAAGTTGATTCTGTTGTCAGCTATCAGTTCTTATTTTTGAATTCTAGGGGAGACGAAAACTTCGTAGAGCCACTTTATGCATACAATTCCTGAAGTTAGGCTTGTACCCGCTACCCCTCTCAAGCACCCATTCATGTGGTAAACTGGGCATACTTTTCTTGAGGCATAAATTAGTAAGGCGCTAGCATCTGCTTTTGTTATCTTTCACGGAAATCCATGACAAAGTTGATAGTTCTTTCCCCTTGTACAGAACTTGAAGTGATTAATTTTTCTGCTGATTATAGACCATATGAGGATTAGATGCATATCTGCCATGACTCTGTGAGTGATTATACTGAACCCTTGGACCAGAATTCTGCTGCATTGTTGAACCAGTATTCCACTGCTGTGACATAGGCATAACCATAGGAGTTGTCTGCATTCCAGTCACAACTCCAGGTGATTGGTAATACTGAGGCACAGGAGACATCCAAGGAGGTGGTTGCGAAGGTGTATGAACAGAACTATTTCTCCATTGTCCAGTGGGTTGTTGTTCAAAGAACTATCCTTGGCCCTTATAATAACAATAGTTTGTTGTATGCTTATTCCTACCACAGATTGCACAAGGATCTCTTGGATATCTCCCACCTCTAAAACCTCTTCCTTTATTATTGTTCCTAGGAACCTGAAAATACTGTTGTTGTGGCATATTGTGTTGCTGTGTATTACCATTGTGTGTGCATTCACCATATTGTGACAGCATTGGCACACTCATCTTTTGAAACAAATTTTGATCATCTGTAGTAGAGGTTACTACCTTTTGACCAGATACACCACCATGTGTTGCCATAAGAACAGTTGTTACTTCTGGATCTATTGTGGAGTCCTGAGACAGTTGCAAGTCCTCACCATACAACATGGTTATGACTTCATCAAAGGTGATAGTACTACCTCTAGTTCTGACTGCTGGACTTGAATCCATTAAAAACAGGTGGTAAACCTCTTAACACATGGAAAATCAAGTCATCGTCATCTAAAGGACTTCCAGATGCAGCTAATTTCTGTGAATATTCTTTAATCAGATCTACATGAGCTTCCATGGTGGATGTTTTCTTCACATTATACAATTTGCATTTCAACTCTTGTATATGATTCTTAGTCAGAGAAGTATATCTATTAGAGAGTGAGTCCCACAACTCATAAGCATGATGTAGACCTAACACATAGGACAGTGTAGACTGAGACAAAGATGCTGTCATACAAGACAATAATTGCGTATCAACAAGTTTCCACAACAAAAATTCTGGATTCGACTCAAGATTACCATTACTGTCTCTCATCTGAGCTGGTGGACATCCAACTGATCCTTCCAAATACTCGTAGTATCCATTTGCTTTCATAGCATTCTCAACTTGAATACGCCAGAGTAGATAATTTGTAGAATCAAGCTTTGTCGTAATTAGGGTATGGAAATTGGACACGAGAAATGCAAGAGATGGCGGTGGAGAAAATGAGGTGGATGTTCTTGTTGTAGAGTTTGCTGATGGTGTAGTCATCTCAGATTATCAACAAAATTTGAAACCCTAATTTTCTGTAAACCCTAACTTTCTGGAAGAACAACAAACCGATCGATTGTTGAATCGAAAAACGAAAAATGAAAGAAGAATGTCTTAGGATCTCTTGACTCTCGTCCGATGCTCTGATACCATAAAGAAATTCATAATAAAATGATCAAATCAGAAAAGTAAGATGAGAGAAGATGAACTCTGAGAATCTCAAAATTGACGAGTGTTTCATTTCATCTCTCTATGTTCTTCGTTTACAACCTTGAGAGCCTTTGGCCCTTTCTATACTTGCCACTACATAACAGAATTCCCAAACAGAAAATACAACCGACACTTCAAGAGAGGGAAAATAACAGTAAAACTAACAGAGAAACTCTAAACTCCGTTAACCACTCTCAACTCTGTTAACACTAATACACCCTTTCTTAAACCAAAGCTAATGTGCTTCTTTAACAACTTGTTCCAGTTCTCACTTTTTAGATTCACAAATTGAATAGTGAATCTGATGCCGTATGGAACTTTGAATTAACTGCAAGCACTTATCTCTTGTGTTTCTGTCTATCTTAGGTGTACTTTTATTCAAAGTTTGCAGCAACTACTTTTTTTCGTTGTCAACAACTGCTCGGGTATGCATTTCAGTTTTGCTATTACACTCTGTTAACCGTGCTTTCTGTTTTTTTTTTGTTATGCTCTACCTTAGTATTGTCAGCATGCTGAAGTGAAATGAAAACTTGTAGCATCAATTCCTCTTTGTATATGAATTGGAACCGCATGTTTGATGAGCCACTCCTTCAATCCTGATTTAGTTTGAGCAATTGATGTTTTTCTCTTTTGCGGTTCTTGTGTCAAATTTGTTATTTCTGATCCTGAAAGATTTGGTTCTTTATAGTCTTTAATGAAAGAGCTGGATGATATGGAAAAAATCAATGTTAAACTCTCTGCTGCAGTTGAAGAAGTGACACTTGAGCATTGCAAGAAGACTGAGGTAATTCTAACCTAGTCTAGTGTGTCTCCTTTTGGATCACTCCAAACTTCGAAGTACAAGATGGAGTTCAATTATTGATGTGGATAATGCCTACTTATTTACTTTTGTTAGACAAAACAATCATTAGATCTCCTTGCTCGAGCAATCTGAAAAGGAGCAAATTGAGGTGGCAAAAAAAATGATACTATGGTCATTGTGGTGGTTATTAATCTGCTTTCTTGATTAGTCATCAAGATGACCCTTACAGTAATGAGCCCCATATGTATGTGCACACTAACTCATCCAAATTGCTTTGCTAACGCAGATTGTGAAACATCATTCGCAAGAGGTGGGTCTTCAGAGGCAGGTTTTCGTTGACTTCTTCTGCAATCCTGAGCGTTTGCGGAATCAAGTTGAATAACTAACTGCTCAAGTCAGGGCTTTGCAAGCTTCATAGTTCATGAGAATGCCATCAACATATACCCAGTGGGTCCAGGTTTGTATGTTACCTTCAGTTGTCTATGGATGCTGAATTGCATTTTATTGAGACGTGAACACAATTGTATTTGTTTTTGTACCTATATTGTGCAATTCAATTGTTTTTGTCTATAGAGTGTCTCCTATCCATGTTCTTGTGGAGAACGGAGTGAAAGTACGAATTGGAATTTTGTATATCTTTTTTTCTTCCAGCTTTCCTTTCTTTATTTGAAAGACTTATTTTATTTTATTATTATTGATTGGTGTATTAGCTTGTGATGCGGCTCCTAAACTTAACCATGACTCATTTTGTTTTAAACTTATTGAAAGTGATGATTGTCCAGATAGTTGATACTGTTCTTTACTGCTGCATCTTTTGAACTTGGATTGGGTTTTTCATTTGGGACATAGTATAATGATATAAATCTAGGACACTTCACTAGGGTGTTATTCTCATTTTCTCTAACACAGTAGAAATACGCGTAGGAATACCGGTTACGTATCGTACTGTGGTAGTTTCTGTTTTTTGGTTACACGGAGAGAAAACCGTGAAAGTAAGGAAGTGTCTCGTACTAAATTTCGAATTTCTTCAATTTCAAAACTTTCATTTGTACAGTATTTCCAATATATTGGTGTGATGCAAATTCCCTGGTTCTTGAATAGGAGCAGATTTAAATTAGTGAGTTGCAGGAAACAGTTGGAAAGAACTGCAAGATTCTTAACACACACGTACTTCTGTAACCCCTTTATTTACTTGTGAAAGGAACTTAACGAGGATAGGAAATAGAAAGCAAAGAACTTTTCCAGATGGTTCAGAACAAGAATTTTGCAGGGCTATATATTCATGTGTAGAGAAAAAGATGACAGAAGACGATGCCTGTTTCACTGTTTGGAACATAATTTGGCCGATTCTGATAGATTCCATTAAGGGTAAGGATTGCATGAAAGTGCACCGACGGTGCACAGATTAGTTTGCGGGGTCCATTATCGGGCTTCACACAAAAGGTTCGAGCCGTTCACTAATTTCAAAATATTTTTCTAAACTCTGTAAAAATCAGTTCAATATTCAATGTACACATTTTTCATTCATTCTGCTTTCATATTTTTCTTTTGATCTCTTTTATTAATTTTCCTCTCTACTGCATTCAAAGTGTTTCACATCTTTTTGTTTTACCTCTCTCGTTACAGCCACCGTTGTCTTGTCTCTTGCCACTGTAAGCCCACGACTCGTGACCTGAAGACGTTACCGAACCCTAGGAAAGAGTTCGCTTTCTCTTGGACAAAAATCATAAGTTTCCCTTGTTTGTGACCCGTGCAACATGAAACTGTTGTCCTTTGGGAAAAGGGAATGGACCATTTGGTTACTTGATGCATGAGAACAGGGGGAAAAAAGTGATGAAAAGTTAGTATATCCACTTGATATTTCCTTCTGCTTTCACATTTTTTGATGATGCCCACTTCTAACAGGGTGCAATTTTGTTCATCCTCTTTTAGGAAATTTTCTAACGGAGTGCAAAATTGCACTCCTTCCAACGAGTAGGGCACTCACCACAATTCGTTTTCTTGGTAAAGGCCCCACCTTGCTGTAAGGGAAAAGAAACGTAGGTCTATTCCACTAACTCAAAAAAATAAAAATAAAAGACATTTTATTCCTAAAATCGAGGCAGTCACTCTTTCACAGTACATCACATAAAAAACCGTGAAAAGCCAAAAAAAACCCTCTTAGCGGAACACTCCCATAAAAACACAAGTTTTAAAAAGCATCAATTACATCCAGGTGCTGCGGGGGAAACCTCCCCATACCACGTGCAATGTCTCATTTTATGGGAGTTGATTCCAGTAGATTCACTCATTTGTGGGTAATGGATACATATGCATATACTTATCTTTATGTATAGACTTTGTTATCCTTCTTTTTCTTTGTTCTTCTCTCTTTTGTAGTGCGCCATTATAAGGTAAAGGGAACAAACAGTATATACTGGGGTGAAGTCGATTCTGTTCAGTTCAGTCGGGAATTTTGGACATCGCGGACCGAACGAATTAGTTCGGTCCAGAAATGATGGGAAACAATTACAGTCAAAATATTCATTGGACCCAATCGGTTGATCGGTTTTTTTTTTTTATTCCCGGTTTTTGCGGATTGAACTACTATTAAAACCCCTATATAAGACTACTAAATATCAAAATCCCTATCGGTTTATCGGTCTTAAAACTACTATTAAAACCCCTATATAAGACTACTAAATATCAAAATCCCTATCGGTTTATCGGTCTTAAAATGTATATTTCGGTTCGCTTCGGTTCTATTCAAGAGTATTATCGCGTGTGCCCCAGGCTGAAACTAAATTTTTTATTTTTCAAAAACCAAAACTGATTGGGACCAAATCTAGAGCGACCGAACCTTGAATTTTCCAGTTGGTTCAGTTTTCTCGGTTATATTTTCACCCCTAATGTGTACATCTAGAGATATCCTTACTAGGAGATCATTTATTTTCGATAACATAATTCTTCAATACTATTTTATTTACTAGATAAAGGGTGATGCAAATATTTGTTTTCCTTACTTTTTTGGATGCAAATAGCTACTTTACTTTACATGCATATTTCAGAGTAAAAAGAAAGAAAACAAAGGTAGACTGAAGTGAGACATAGACCCACCATAAAGGGACACAATAATACCAAAACATAGCTAAAAACTTAAGATCATTTCCCAAACTTTTCAAGCACAAATTCCAACCACATCTCCTCCATTCTCAGAACAAGCCAAAGCATAGGCTTGACAACAAAAGCCACTAAAGGTTGCCAAAAAAGGAATTAAACAATTAACAAGATATAAAGAGCCTTCAACCATTATGATCATGTGATCATGATCAATTCATCTGTTTTTTTCTCTAACATATTTTTTGGCCCTTTTAGCTGAAAACAAAAGTACATAAACTCCCATTTATAGATACCTAATTCTCTACCCTTAAAAGTAGTTCTCAAATTCCCATATATGTACGCAGCATTAATATATAGATAGATAGATAATCTCCACCAAGATTCATGAAGCACAGGTGGGCAACCAGCAGCTTGAAAAGAAGCCCAGTCCTCTCTTCTGCAAAAAAAAAAAAAAAAAACATAAATGAAATAAACCAAAGTCAATTGCTTTTTTATCTTCCAACTGTAGAAACTTCCAAGTACTTGGTGGGCTTTATATTTTTTAATAACTATTGGGCAACCAGTTGCGGAGGCAGAAATTATAGTGAGTCCGAATCACATGTATTTTTACGTTACATGTATTTTTACATTGACAAAAAATATGGAGTAGTTGATAATATTTGCATGTATACATATATATTTGCTACTTGCTACTGTAGACTGTAGTTGTGAGAAGACGTTTATATACACATAATAACATCATTTAATTTTGTAATCACGGCCGAGAAAAATGGTTGATAACTTGAAATTTTAGGGAGGAGGCCACATATATATAAGAAAATTATGAGCTTTTTTCACACGAGACTTGCAAGGGCCGATCCTATAGAATTTTTCCAAATTAATTTCAAAATATATATCATTAGTGAGATAAATGGAAGGTGTGTTGAGTTGCAGTACCCCTATGTCCTCTCCAGTGGGCAACATCTAGATTTCTGAAGGAATATGGTGCCGGTGCCATAAAAATGTCGTTCACAAAAGTTGCATGTATCATAACCATGTGATTTTTTTTTTTTTTTTTGGGGGGGGGGGGGTTTTAAAATATTAAGAAATGAGAAGAATGTGAAAGCAACCCAAAAAGTATTTCCGGATAATACTATTATGTCAAAAATAACTGCAAGCAACATACTACAGTTTATTTCAACATGAGCATTACCAGGGGTACACCAAATTTGTGTAAGACCCATTTTGGAATGCCATACCAGCTATCGGAGCCACTTAATTTTTCAAAATATGGTTTTACGTATGGGCTTCTATAGAAAATCAGTTCATTCGTGTCGGTAAAAATTTGAACAGTTTATTTAAAACAAATTAAACGGTTCCGATAATTTGCTTGGGATCCCAAAATGGGTCCCACGCAATGTGATGTCCATTTGGTGTACCCATAGTTTTTTTATTTCAATATATATACTGGCCTGGATTCCATTGTCCATTTTTTTCTTCTTCTTTCTATACTTTTTCGACTGGGATTCCCTTCTTTTTAATTAGTTCTAATTAAACTCATGATTAACTTACGAAATGGAGTAGTAGAAAGGTTTAGGAAAATGAGTAGAGTACCCTTTTGGGTTTGGCGTAGAGGAGCTCCGGTGAGATCTTGTAGAGATCTTCATCCACTGCTTTTGGAGCTTTTCGCGGCGGCGGCGGTGGTGGCGGCGGCAGTGAAACAGGGCTGGGTGGTTCCTTCACCACCCATTCCTCCTTTTTTGCTTGTTTCACATGTGGGTAACGACGTGCTTTTGCCTGCAATCAAATCGAGTATGATGCAAAATTGATAATATTGAGATTTCTTGTCCAAGGAAAAGTGTATTCATTGATTTGATAAGCAACATGACATTTCACCTAATCCTCTGTTTTGACGACAGAAAAATTATGGAGTAATTGCACGTCACCTAATCCTCTGTTCTTTTTTTTTTTTTTTTATAAATATAAATTGCTCTTCAACATCGCAAAAAGCTATGTGGCGTATTGAATGTGGTACAAAACTAAGTATTTCTTTCACCAGTGACCTTGACCATGAAAGAAAACTAGTTTTTTGCTTTTGAGAATCAACAGAAACAATTGACGGGTTTGATTTTTGGAGTCAGACAACAGCAAGAGAGTACTAGTAATTTTTTAGGGAAATGATTTCCACACCCCATTTTATCACCACACACTCCCTTTTTGTCTTTATTCAACCTGAAATTACTAAATTACCCTTACTTCAAGAGTTACCTTTTCCATATGAAGGGTAATTTGGTAATTTCAGGTTGAATAAAGACAAAAAGGGAGTGTGTGGGTATAAAAGAGGGGTGTGGAAATCATTTCCCATTTTTTACTAAATCTTCTAGTCCCGCTGTTACGCCTTTGACCGGACAAGAAAGGAGATCAGTGGAGGTGCGATTCGGACACGGGACATCCATGACAGACCCCAAAAAAAACAGCGGAAATATTAATATCTCTGATCGTATGTTGTTGTTCAAGCCAAAATCATTAATAATTTACATGATGTGCCAGAATTTGGCCAAAAAAAATCAGAATTTTATATACTAAAAGATATATAATTACCAGACTCTTACTTTGCGTGCGGCAGTGATACATTTACAACAAAAGTGTCAAACTCAACTCCAACACACTCACATGGTATGTGGAGCCCACACACACTTGAGTGTGAAATGCGTGTGGGCTCCACACACCATATGAGTGTGTTGGAGTCGAGTTGGACACTTTTGTTGTACGTTTATCATTTTTGCTTTGCGTGTGGTTATTTTTCAGTTCAAAACTCATTGAAATAATTCAGATGATCCAACGGACGCAAGTAAAAATAAAAATAAAAAAATGCCGTCAGAACCATTACAGAATCCAAAAAAATTAAATACTTCCATGTGTAGTACAGTATGTTGTTAGCATGAAGAACAACAAATGGAAAGTCTTGAGCATTACCCTACGGCGAGGAACGACAATCATGGCCGGAGTGACGACGTCATTCTCGTACAAGTCACCGGCGACGTACAAATCGCGATCCTCAGAGTAAGTGTACCGAACCAACCCGGCTTGCCTCGCCGATTCGAAACACTGAGTGAAAGGGAGTCCGTACTCGTCGTTGCAATCCCAGCTCCCAAAAGCTGGTATATGCCCTCTCCAAAACTCCTACCACAGTGATCATTAAAACCCATTAAGTTATAATGAAATTAAAAGAAACCAAACAAGGCGTAATTAACAGAACAGAGAGGCTTACATCCATTAAGAGGGAATTTGATGGCGTCTGAAGAATCTTGGAGAGATTGACTTCTCAGCTTTGAATCCTCTTTGATCTGTGATTGTTGTGCTTTCTCTTATAGGGGGTGGAGAAGGGTGTAAAGGCTGAAGGAGAAAGGGACAGGACGAGAGGGGAGGCTTTAATGGTTTCTGTTTTCTTCTGTTGCTTTCTTTTTTGGGCGTGTAGGTGAATTTTAAAGAAAATGACTCGCCACAAAAAGAAAAGGAAAAATAGAGGGAAGGAGATAGGATGGAGTTCGCAGGTGAATTTGCTTCCGACACAATTGATCGTGGTTCGGTTTTTAGGATCCGTTTGATTATAAAGAAAATTAGAAGTTGTTCTAATTCATTAGGCTAGCTTAAACTAGTTTTTAAATAGATGTATTGTTATAGAATGACCTGTTTCGTAAAGTGCAATAAGTTAATTTTGAGTTTAAGTCTGGAGTTGGAAAAAAGCCTCGCTTGAGAATGAAAATGAGAAATAGTGTAAGTAAAAGAAGAGAAAATAAATAAATATAATTATTTTTCGCTTTCACGTTTGATTAAAACGAAAAGTGTTTAGGAAACTCTTGCAAGAATATGTTTGTACTTACTAACTTACCTTTAACATTTGATATGGATCATGATAAGAAAAGAATAATTATGGGCATAATAGGAAATTCATAATATGTGGCAACTTTCCTTATGTTTAGTCATGCTTAAATAAGTTGCGGGAAAAAAAAAAATTACTTTCTATCACTTTTTACTATTACCATACTAATCAAAAACCGAAAAAGACTGAATAGTGATATTCTTTTCTCTTTCTTGCATTTTCGCTAACTTCCATTCTAATCAAACCAACCCTAAGAGCATATTTATCAGGAGCACCAAATTTAACCTGAAAAACACATTTTATTTTTTGGCAAGTTACTATTTAAAAAACTTATAAAATCAGACTTTCTATTATAACTCCATTATATTGAACTATTCTTTATTTTACTCCTACTTCCAAAAATTAAACTGCACCTATCAAGATCTCCCACTTGTCAATAAAAGTAATAAATAAAAAAAAAGAGGTGAGTGAACAATAGCTTATCAATTTTGTTAAGGTACCATAGCACAAATAAATTGGTGAGGGAAGATATGTGACTTGATTTTTTGAGGTTTTTGAGGAATTGATTCTCTATTTTTTGAGATATAGCCTCATATTGATGCTCTAAGAGCATCAGATAAAAAAAACGGATGCTTAGGGTCAAGTCGAAAGAAACTTATTTCTTCTAAATTACGTAATTCTCACGTGGATGACTATCTTTAATTAAGGCTCCGTTTGTTACCTAGGAAAAGAGAAGAAAGGAAAGGAAAATAAAAAAAAAATTCCTCTTCCTTTGTTTGGGTTGAGAGGAAAATGAGAGGAAAAATAACCAAACTAAACTATTTTTTTTAAAAAAAAAAAAACATTCTCTTCACTTTCCTTTTGTTTTCTTTTCTTTTCCTAGATACCAAACAGAGCCTAATGGGAGAAGTGTAATTTTTATTGTGTGCATAAATTAATTCGGATACCTCTTGCTCGAGAAAATTTTGGGTGCAAATAGGGTATGGGTGACATGGTGCCCTCTCGGCGCATCCGAGCCGTCCAAAAATGCACCGGATGGCTCGGATTGAAACACTCTTTTTATTTTCTTTTCTAATTTTTTTTAAATCCGGACGGCACTTTCAATCCGGACCGTCCATTACATTGTTGGATGGCCCGGATGTGCCGAGAGGGTACCACGTGGTACCCTCCCCGTACCCAAAATTTTCTCCTCTTGCTCAGAGTGTGAGAGAGAGCTCGCTACTCCTATGGCCTAGGGGGGATCCAAGGGGGATTTTGGGGCAAGTGTTGTGCAATAAATGCAGCAAAATTGTTGCCCAATCCTTAGGGCCTGCTTTCCCTATTCAATTTTATAATTGAACCGTTTATTTTTTATTTTTTCCGTAATAAGTTGGTGTTTCAGGTCAAATAAGTACTCCGTTAGATTGATAACTCATGATTAGAATATATTTATCTTGCTTACATTTTGGATTATCTTAGTGGTGTAATTTTTGTAAGAACAAGATGATCCATGATCCAACCGCATGCCTATTTTTCTTTCGCACGCTGGTATATTTGGCTTAACATGAACCATAAACTTTTCAACACTCATACTATCAATTGGGATAGCACTATCAACCATATCATTTCAGCATCTCTAGAATGGGAACTCATAGCGGGTAAGAATACCATTTGCAGGGCAAAGAAATGGATTTTCAAGGGTTGGAGATGTCTAAAAAAAATGGGTTCGAACTCGACAAAAACGGAAGATAACGAAATAACAATAATGAGGCGATGACAGGTGGTATTATTCGGGACCATTATGGTAACTGTGTGGCTGGTATTTGTCAAAAAATAGGGGCAGGAACAAGTTTAGTAGCAGAGTTGGGGGGAATGAGAGATGGGCTCCAATTGGCGTGTGTTGAACTTCCAACCCAATCATATACAGATACCTATCATTAGAGCGCATCTGGAAGTGATGAAGAACTTCCGTGAAAGAAATGTATGTGCGGATCTCTTAGCAAATTTGGTTACCAAATGGACTACGGTTTTCATATATTTTATGTAATGCCTACTTGTATTCCTATTCAATTAAGGAAGGATGTCCAAAGCATAAACCCTTGACTTGTGTACTCCGAAATTAGTAGTATTTAATTTGATGCAGCATTTTCCACAACAAAAAAAAAAATCTATGTGTTCATGGATAATTAACTTGAGCTAGCCAAACACAAATGGCTCCAAGATGCTCATGCTGAATTCTAGAACAAAGTTGGATGTTTACTAAATGTCCCTACCGATATTCGATTAAGCTAGGTTTTTTCCAAACTCCCTCAACAAAATATTTTAAATAAAGTGAGCGGCTCTAATCACTTTTGTAAAATCTAAAATGGGCCCCATAGTATTTATATTTTCGGGTATGGACAGACCCCTGCCCGTACCCATATTCTTTTCTGATAAGATTCTTACTACAATGCCATAATAATTCATCGAAATGTATAGAAACTCAACCCGAGGGGTTTGCCTCAATTTAGAGGTTTGCTATCTCTTATTAGGATTTCAGGTTAAAAATCTCTCAAGTCCGATCAAATTCTAAAGAACCAATTTACGCAAGGTGTTATCCAACTTAAATTAAGACATGTAAGTAAACAGTCAAATCAATTAATGCGAGCAATTCAATCTGAACACCTAAATTTTGAAAAGTAAATTTCAAAAAAATTCACACAGTCAAATTTATCACAAAAGATCAGAATCCATCATGTGGCCGAACCATATAAAGTGTAGGGCATTGACCCTAAAGTGTAGGGCATTTGGTTAGAAGAAGAAGAAGTAGAAGTAGAACCCAAAAAGTGCAGGGCAATTGGGGTGTGGTACAGCTACACCCTGTTCGTCCCACCACCAAAAGGAGGACTGAGTTATAAATTCAAGTGAAGGAAAAGGACGCAACCTCCAGTAGCTTCCCAAGTAGGAGTAAATAATACTACCAGACAGAAAGACAAAGATGTAAGGTTGGAGAGAGAATCTGCAAAAACGATCGAGAGAGAGACAAGAGAGACCCTCGTTTACTTTTGCTTTTCCATTAACGAAAAACTTCTAATACTCTCTCCCCGTTGCTAAATAAATGTTCACTGTGGGAAGTCGTGTCATATTTCAAAAAAAATTTAAGTGTTTCCATATATCATTTTATCGAATTTTTGGTGCAACAAAAATTCAAAAATTAATACACGAAAACACTTAATTTCTTGATTTGAAAAATGGCAAGAGAGAGTGGGGCACTTATTTAGGAACGGAGAAAATACTTACTATTAGTATACAGAAAATCTAAGTACCCAGAATAAGTACACAAATGTATCCGTAATTCAAAATTAAACGGTGCGGATTCATTTCACCATTTTTATGTACTACGTAACAGTGCTCATTAGTATACCAGGGGTAGAATTGCTTTTTCCTGGTTTGTCGCTGATCAAATTTTTGTACTCCATATTCCAATGAAAGATGAAGTAGGCCAGGGGTAAAAAAGGCAAGAGGGTTGCTACTGGGATGATATTATTAAAAGTAGAGGCTTTTTAACCCACAAACACGCTCTTCACATATACAGCAGTGATAAAAAAAACCTGGTGCTCTGTGCCATGGACCAGGACGCAAAAGTAAAAGTAACAGTAACAGTATAATACGGTAGTTTTGTTTGACAGTCTAATAGAATATCAAAAAAATAAAAATCTTACACACACAGAAAAATTGTAGGAGTACTATTTTTTTTTTGCTTTTTTAATGTTTTATTTATTGATAGCTCTTTGGGCTATCATTAACATTTTCTTTTTAAAAATAAATTCAGAATTAGAAAAAGTCTAAACATTTTGAGGTTCGAATTTGTCTCGTTTGGATGAATCATGACCAAAAGCAAAATCTTATACTCCCTTCGTCCCTTTTTAAATGATCCGTTTGGGAAACGTGTATTTTTGTGGACGTTAAAAAAGCTCTTCCGTAGAACGTTTTAAATTTTTTCTTGCACCAAATTAAAGTACTCAATGAGCACTTTAATTTGGTCTAAAAAAAATTTAAAAATAATATAGAGAAATATGTTTTTTAGGAGTTTGAAATTGCACGTATTCCAATATGATTTATTTAAAAAGGGACGGAGGGAGTATGAAAGATAAAAATAAATGAAAAAAAACGTTGAGACATCCAAGGACATGCATATGATGGGTCCCACCAGTGAACGGTGTTAATAATATTGAAAAAATTACTCCAATGTGTGTAAATTAGCCCGGATATCTGGTTGTTGTGAAACACGGATGAAGTGACATGCATGGTTATGGCCATGTTTGAAGGGATCCCATGAGTCTAAGAGTTGTACAGTCTCTAGCAAATGGAAAATTACAGTGACTACAGACAGATCCAAAAAGGAATTCAGGAGTATTGTATTGAAAGAAACAAAGAGAATTGAATTTGGAATTGGGATTGTGTGGTGGAGGGTCCAAGGACATACACATTGTGCAGTGTGATGGGCAGGCTGCAGGTAGCTTTGAATTGCTCTGAGACCTATTGATGAGGAGGAGCTCTCTCTTGTGAACTGTGGATCATGCATGTGAAAATCTTTAGAGACCTCCTTAGACAACAAAAAAGTCATCACTAGCCCATGATTTTTCAAGGTTTGCCCAGAGTCAAAGTCAAGGAATTGGCGAGTCCCAAATATTTGTTGTTTATTGTACAATAAGGTTTTCTTCTTAGTTTAGGTATTCGTATCAATTGCAGCGCACATCGACTAATTTTTATTTAACTCAATTTCATTCTTTGCAAACATTGACAAAAGCCGAGACAAAGTCTAGAGTTGATAATATTCTTGGTGTTTTTGAACTTGTGATCTAAAGCGATGACAAGTTCTTAAATTTTAAACAATGATCATCGGGCCAACCCCTTGAGATTATCTACTTTTTATAAAGCAACCAAAAATATATAAAAATCTTGATGAAAAAGCTAACAAGATGGGTGTATCATATCCCTTGTCTTTAAAAAACATTATTAAAGCTGAGTTCTCCACTTGATAAAATCAAGATTTGATACAATTATCAAATGAGGAAGAAGTTTTGATAAAATTCAGGATTTTATCAATTATCAAGTGTAAAAATCTTGAATTTTATCAAATTTCGTCCTCACTTGATAATTGATAAAATCTTAATTTTATCAAGTGGAGAACTCAACCTAAGATGTTTAAGGGACAAACTTACCATGAACCGAATGCAAAATCATGCAACAAAACAAGAAGTTATCATATTTGCAATGTTCTACAAATCGCTAGTCACTATTTGAACGAAAAAGGGTCGCCTAGCGCCTAGGTGATCAACTAATCAGCCAATTACGCGGAGACCACTGCCTAGCGTCTAGGCGGAACTAGTCGGCCTAGGCGACGCATATTTAGAACACTGCTAATAGTACTGCTAGTGAATAATTTTACTGAACGTGAGAGCAAAAGTTAATTTAGCCCTTTACTAGTCTGCTAAAGCTATTCTTAACAATATTTGACTAATTTATGAAGGAAAATGCTTATTACATCATGGTTTACAGGCCAATGCATCATTTTTTGGATATACTATTTTTCAACAAAAAAGTGTATCATTGTCCATAAGAGCACACCATAACACCTTGTTTGAAAGGGTTTTTGAGAATCGGTTCTCAAAACCTTTGAAAACCCTTGTTGAAAACCCAACATGGTGGTAATTCTCAAAACCTTTGAAAACCCACCCGGTTCTCAAAACCTTTGAAAACCCTTGTTGAAAACCGACAAGGCCGGATTTTCCAAATCCAGTTCCGAAAACTCAAACGAACAAGCCCTAAGTGTACCATACTGGACTGAAAAAGAAAATAATATTTTTTTGGTAACCTAAAAAAGAAATAATCAAATAATATAGGAGTATGTACATGCAGCTATGCGGGTAGAGTCCTAAGTGGATATGGGCCTGTTGGGTGGTCTCTATCTCTTATTGAGCAATCTGGGGTACGGCCACATAATTCTTCAACACCATTTTAATGGGGAGCGGAGTTCCTGCCGTGCACGACACCGTGTACTGTGAGGCATCCGGTCCTTACTTTATTGTAAAAATGCATGGCTCGAATTTAATCTGAGCCCCATATAAATTCGAATCGGTCATGCTTAGATTTTAAATCCGAGCCGTGTTTTTTTGCAATGGACGGCTGAATCCCCTCGCCACTTGGTGTACAGCATGGACCCTTTGATCCATTTTCAAGTAGTCTTGTATGGTTTATACATTTAGTCTTGAGCCCCTTAAGAATATGGTGCCTAGGGATGTAAATGAACAAAGCTTTGTAGAGTTCGAGCTCGACTCGTTTAGTAAATGAGTCAAAAATAGAGCACGAGCTCGGCTCGTTTAGCCCTTAACAAGCCTAACAAAGGTAATTTACTTAACAAACCATCTTAAACGATGCCTATAAACAAGCCGAGTCGAACTTTACCGAGTTCGTTTATTATACAAGCCTAAAACTCTAGCACGAGCTCGACTCAATTACTAAACGAGCCGAGGTTGTGCTCAAGACCATTTAATAATTTTCAAATTGATAAATAGGCTGTGATCACAGCAGATTTACAATTAGTTCATAGGTACCTCTGACCTACAGAAGTAAATGTTTCGAATACACCATATCTTCTTGGCTCAATGGTTCACTGATCACAAAACCCAACAAAATGCTATGTACTCCATCAATTACTGGCGTGTTTGGGATGTCTTCAAACGTTTAACAACTTCGATATTTTTAACTTAAATTTTTTTTCCAAATTTGAAAAATTTTAATTAACGATTTTTTAATATTTTCTGGTCATTTTATTGTAACGAGTAGAGCAATCAAAAAGTAAAAGATATGGACGTGTGTGAAAATTTTCCAATAAACATTAAAAAACAAATTTTCGGGTAGTATTTTCTACCCTTTACCATTTAATGAAAAGCAACCTTTTTTCAATTTTGCCTTTCATTTTTTAGGATTTTTTATTCGTATGATTCAAACTGATCAAAATCAAAATGTATAAAGATAGGGCTACAAGATGGAGAAAAATTAGGCCGCAATCCCAGAGGATTTTTTGGTCTTATGGGGCATTTTTTACTTTTTACGTTGTTCGAGACAGTTTATTCTCCTTACATACACCAACTAAAAAGCCTAAAAAGTCAAAAGTACGTGCCCACATACGAAGGTTCGTAAAAAGAATTTTCTACAAAGTTCGTTTCTCTCTAGACAGTTTGGGCCGTGGTCATTTACCGGTTTAGTAACCACATTCAAAGCTGGCCCATAATAAATTGGGCCTTAAATCTTTGGCTAATCCTAACGCATACCCTTTTTAAATTTTTTTTTTATCCCAGTTAAAAGCCTAAAATATAGTACAAAACGCTAACAAAAAGCAAGCACTTAGCCTTTTTTTTCCCTAGACGATAGGATGTTTAGTATTTAAGCATACGTTAGATTACTACGAGAGTTAACCTCCTATCCATAAGGATCGTACCACAGACTTCACACTCCAAAGGAGCTCAAACCGTAGCCCGAGCCTTGATTGTAAACTAATTTGCATGCAACGTAAAACTTGACAAAGAATAAACATGGGTTGATGCTCAGCAAAGTAAAGTGACAGGCCCATTTTTTTTTTCACACTTGGATTTCGTGGTTTTGGGCTCAAACAACCCAGCGCAAAAACGGACATGGGTGGGTGTTGTGCACTTGGGTGCTATGCACCGTGCTGTGCACCGTGCTGTGCACTCCTCGGCCGTCCGTTCATGTTTTGGACGGCCTGGATGCATTCGGCAATTTTAATTTAATTTTGATTTCCTTTTATCGGTAAAAAATCAAAACACATCCGGACCGTCCAAAACACAATCGAATGGCCGAGGGGTGCACAACACAGTGCACAACACCCAAGTGCACAACACCCACCCCGTTTCCCGCAAAAACCGCCTGTGTTTGGTTGAGAATTTTGAGAAGAATATTTTTGGAAATTTTTTTGAGATAGTGTTTGGATGGGTTTTTGGAAAAAGTAATAATTAGAGAGAGGTATAATAATTGGAGAGAGATAGAGAGAGAAATGAAAATAATGATTGGAGAGAGGGGTATGAGTAGAGAGAGACATGTGATTAATGATTGGAAAAATGAGAGATGAAGAAAGAATCTTTTTGGAATTTTTTTTTGAAAATGTGAAGTGAACAAGGTGACAATTCTTAGAACTAAAGGGTGTAACAACCCAGCGCAAATTTTCTCTTTATTCAAAAAAAAAATTGTAACAGTTAGTTTTGCGTCGATTTTTTTGAAGAATATTAGTTCGTCTCGACGAGAAAAATCTAAAAGAGTAAAGATAACCAAGCTAAATTTTTTCTGAATAAACACAAAAATAATCCAATAATCCATACAAATTTGGACTATTTTTTGTATTTAGTGAACTTTTTAAAATTTCTTATAATGATTTTTTTATTTTTTAGATTTCTCTAACCGAGATGAACCAATAATCCACAACAAATCAACGCAAAACTAACAAATACAAAATTTGGATTTTTTTTTCCCGAAACACCTTTATGTTTCAGGATTTTCCACAAAGGAAATCGTATATCATCTTAATTAGGTCTCCATACAAGGGTCAACCTTCGAAGGTTTTGCGGGCATATGGAATTGAAAAATTAAAAAACATGATAAAAGAAGGGATTAAGAGGTAGTTTTGTAAAGTAAAATGATATTGAAAAGGAACTCGTGTAGTATAGGGCAAATAAGTCATTCAATGAAAATTTGAAATTAATGTTTTGGAAGGAACAATTTGAATTTTGGCATTATCCTTTGTCATTTTTTCTTCTTCTAAAAGTATGTTTGTAGTAATACTCGAGACAAATGGTCCTTCCATCGACAGTCTATTAAGCTGACAATAAGACAATAACAAGATTCAAAACACATACTCTAGTGTGCTTTTTTAATTTTCTATACACTTTCATAAATTTTTATACATTTTTATTTATTTCAATATGTATTTTTTAATCATAACAAGAGCTTAGTAGGTTGATTTTATTAGAATTTTAAGGAACATTTTTAAGAGAAAAATATTGAAAAGCTAAATACGGTACGGGAAAACGAAACTTCATAACCAATTACTTCCTCTGTCCCATTTTGTTTGATCACTACGATTATGCGTGCCTTTTTTGAACTCTTGTAGTTTTCAATCTATAATGTATTTTATATGCAATATGAATATTATTTTATAGATCTCAATTAGTTTTATTAGACAAATTTTTTTAAAACTTTAAAAATATTAAAAATAAAAAGATATAAACACGTTTGAAAATGACACGGATATTCGTAGTGAGCAAATAAAATGGGACAAAGGGAATAATGAAAAGCTGTTGATCAAAAACAAAAAAACAAATTAATGAAAAGCTGCAAAAGCTGGCCGCTCCCTCACGAGGAACTCACCGAAAACACTGTACTGCAGATAGAGAGAGATACACTTGATTGTTAATCGAACTGTACTGCCACGTGGCACTTAAGGTTAAATCAAAACTTTTGTGCATTTTTGTTCTATTTAAAAGGGTAAATTTAACTCAGATAATCTGGATTCAATAATGATACAAACACATATTTTCAATCACACACCCTCTCATATGTGGGCCCCACCACATGTGAGAGGGTGTGTGGTTGAAAATGTGTGTATGTATCATTATTGATCTGGATTTATGATCCTAACAAAATCATCAAAGTACGATATTCTAGTCTAACCACGGGAGACAATAAACCGTCGCCGCCACCTATACAAAGTAACCTAGTATCTACTATCCTACCATGTGCATCCAAAAAGACATAACTAACCCTTAGGCTCTGTTTGGAATATATGGACGGAAAGAGAAAAGAAGAGGAAATAAAATGAGAGGAAAGTAGGAGGGAAATTTCATTATTAACAATACTTAATTTTTTTATTTTCTCACTTCTTTCTCTCCAAACCAAACAAGAGGAGGGGAAAAATTTTAATTTTCCTTTATTTCCCCTTACTTTCCTCAAGTTCCAAATAGGGCCTTAGTCTTATTTGGGTTTCCAATATTGTATCATACAAAGGGCTACAAAGAGTCTGACCTAGTTTTCCAAAAGATTTTATCAAATTTTATCAAAATCAACTCTTGATTTTATCAAATGAGGATTTTATCAAATGAGGAAGAGATTTGATAAAATCTCAGTTTTCACATTTGAAAAAACTGAGATTTTATCAAATCTCTTCCTCATTTGATTTTATCTCAACTTTTTTGCATTGAAAAAACTAAAATTTTATCAAATCTTGATTTTTTCTTTGATAAAATTGTTTGGAAAACTCACCCTCAATAGCAGGATTCACAATCCTATTATTTTGGACTGAACTTGAGGAGCTCGGCTGCTCGAGTTTAATCCAAAATAATGTAGTTTGAGCTCTGTTCTTTACTATCGAGGTATTTAATTATTTGGCACTCGGTTTATTTAATACATAGAGACTCCATCTACAGTCGAAAAACAAAAAAAATTACTGATAAGCCAAGGTTTTATAAACCTCAAACTGTGTTAAATGTGCCACACTGCGTCTCAAAATAAATTAATTGATGAAAACATGAACTCCGTTCCTCCCAAATTGTTAGTCCTATTTTCATTTTCCCGTCCAAAATAAAACTCGAGTCTCTCAACAGTGATCTGAGATTTTGCATGAACAGAGGGGTCACAAACTAAAATTAACAAAACTTCCAAAAGTAATTTCATCCTATCAAAGTCAATGACGAAAGCAGCTGGTTCAGATCATCCCTGTTTCTTTTCGAAATCAAGCAAAAGCACGACTGACTGCAATCAAATTACTAACAAGAAACAGCCGATTTCAACCACTACTGGGTACTACCATTGTCATATTAAACCGTCAGATTAGAGGAAAACACAAAAGCAGACGAAACAGTGGAACAGTTTAAAGTGATTTAGATAGCGATAGCTCGGGCCTTCACGTCACCGCACTTCTTGGCCGGGGAACAAATCATCCAAACGAAGCCGTATGGGTCCTTCACTTTCCCAACGCGCCCTCCACAACACGCGCCGTCACCTTCCTCCACTTCTCCCTCGGCGACAGCACCGGCGTTCACGGCCTTGGTCACAGCAGCTTCCACGTCCTCAGTCTCCAAGCAGATGACGAATCCGGTCCCCGATGTCTTGACCCTGGTCAAAACACAAAGCCTCGTAAAGATGCCTAGGGAAACGCAGTGGTCAAGACACAAAGCCTCGTAAAGATGCTTAGGGAAACGCAGTAAATCCTAAACAGAGAACATGCAAATAATATTTTATAACTTCAAATGGAGCATCACAGAACGAAAAATAGCATTTAAGAATGGATCCAAGGATTAGGAGAAAGCATACAAACGACAAATATTATAAAAATAAGGCGTAGGGCTTTGAGTCAAAACTCCAATTAGGCACCGGTGTTTGTAAACGATCGGAAAGCCAAAAACAAGCAACGAAAATGCCGAGTGAAAGAAAACAAAAATTCGTTTAAAGCATAACGTCTAAAAGTTCAAAACAGCAGAGAGCCGCTACGGAAAAGTCTCACATGAGTCTACGACCGTACGTCTAAAGGCTATTGGTGCATAAAAACTCCGATTAGCTCCGGTTACTATTTACGATCTGAATGGAAAAGCAAATGTACAGAAACAAGCGTCCAAAACACCAAATGAAACAACAAAAATCATTTTATAGGCTCAAAAAATGCAGAAAATCACTTCGGAAGAGTTTGATGTGACAGTATGCCGTGTGAATAAAGCATCAAACGCCTTGGAGTTAAAAAACAACAGGCGAAATCGCTTCCGAAGAGTTTCCTATGACCGTACGGATTCTATTTCTACGCAAATCAGAGCGAGAATGCGAAGAAACACGGAACTATTGGGACGAATTAACACCACTTACGGAGCAGGAGAGTCGTTAGCAAGGTCAGAGACGAGAAAGGAGTAGGAACCGATCTCGAGCTCAGCGGAGAGGACGAGAGGGAGCTCCTGATCAGCCTTCCTCTTCGGATGCATGGAACGGCTCACCTCCTCAGCACCGAAAGCGGCCTTGTAGAACTGGACGGAGTCGTTAGCCTTCCCCGCTTCCACGAACAGCTGAGGCTTCACGGACGAGAAGACCACGGCCTTGGAGCTTCCGTTTTCAGCGCCTCCGTTTTGAACCTCAAGAGACATTGTCGCTGTTTGGAGAGAGAAGAGAGAATGAAACCCTAGGAGAGAGATGGAAAATGCTGAAGGAATGAGAGAGTGGGTAAATGAAGATGGCGTGATAGCAGGTGACAGGCATTTATAGCGGCGTGGGAGCGGAACGGTTCGCTCTTCTGGGGAAAAGTGGGGGTTTAGGACTCCAAGATAGCCGTTGGTTTTTGTTGTATTTACGGATGTACCAGTCCTGGCATCGCAGCGGGAAACAAAAAAAAAAGGTTAATTCACTGCTTTTATAACGGTTGTTAGGATAATGTGGAACTAATGTGTGATTATTACTCCATTCGTCCCAAAAAGTTTGGCATACTTATAAATTTCAAGATTTTATGTACAATAGACGATATTATTTAAAACTTGTAACTTTTCAAGTTTGCCCTTCATTAGTTGACTCCAATAAAATAGGACTTAATCAAGTTTTGAATTTAATTTTTTTTCCAGAAAGTGAAAAATCTTGACGCTAGTGTAATCAGAGAGCTTTTTCAAAATTTTAAAACGCACTTTAAATTTAATTCTTCTTCTTTTGGTCTCATTATTTTGATTGTTAAAAGTATCTCAAGGGAAAAAAAGGAATTTACCGACTTCTTTTGTTCAAATTTTTAAATTGGTCGTATATTTTGAGACGACAAAAAAAGAAAAGTAGGTCAAACTTTTTGGAACGGAGAAAGTACTCCCTCCGTCCCTTTTTAAATGATCCACTTGGAAAACGTGTATTTTTGTGGACGTTAAAAAAGGCATCTCCGTAAACGTTTTTTATTTTTTTTTTGCACCAAATTAAAGTACACCAAATTAAAGTACTCAATGAGCACTTTAATTTGGTATAAAAAAAATTAAAAAGTTATATCGAGAAATATGTTTTTTAAGAGTTTGAAATTGCACGTATTTCCGTATGGATCACTTAAAAAGGGACGGAGGGAGTAGTATTTAGTAGTAGAAAGTTTTGTAAACGGCTACATTTTTACTTCTTAGTCACCATGCCATTCGAGAATAAATTTACTCTAATGAGAAATCCAAACTGAAACTATATGTCTAAAGTGAACTATGAATGTTGATGAATAGTATCTTTTCTGGCTCCACTATAGCAAAAAAATATTGTAGTAAATTTTTTATACCATGACTAACGATTCATTCTATTAATCGAAGTGAATTATTGAATATTATGATTTTTTATATCTTATGAGACATATTATTCTTTTCACATATATTAATTCAAAAATTCAGAGGAGTTTGAGATATAGAGAGAGAGAGAAAGCGCTTCTCCCTGAAATGTCTAGATCCGGCGCCCATCACTCCCCCTCCCCCACCACCCTCTTCCACCTTCTTCTTCCTCCTCCTCCTCCTCTTCCTCTCTTTTACTGTACCACCATGGTTTCCGGTGACTCCTCGTGGGTTTCGAGCTCCTTTCCTCTACTACCTATGGGCGGCCAAAACCGATTTTTGGGCAAGGGGGGAGTCGGATCTGGGGTTTTCCAGAATCCAAACTCCTGACAACAGTGGCGTAGTGACAACTCTGGCGATTTTCTCTAGCGTTTCTTATTTCCTGTACTTTTTTTGTATTTTTGGTTATTTTCTTTTTTTTTTTGGGGTAGTTTTGTTTTTTTGTTCTTGATAGGTTGAATTAGGGTTTGATTTGTTGGATTAATGGAATTCTTTCTTCTGGACAAAAAAAAAAAATCAAAAATCCAAAAACTAACGTCCCTGAGATTCTTCAATAATCAAGATAAAGTTAAGTAGTCAACAATCTTATACTTGTAACATATTAGCGTTTTCCAAAGCCAAGCACGGAGTAGTGAATGGGGCAAGAGTAAGCACAAAGTAAATTTTTGGAGTAGAAGTTTTTTAATCACAAGCACAAAGTAATTTTTATTTCACACAAATCTTTCTTAGGGCAAGAATAACTGAATGGGGATTTTAGGTACCATACATGGTCCAAAATGGAAAGTCAAGTCTCCAAGAGGCTCAGCTTGCTCAATGAAGCCTATGTACTATTCATCATCCATCATTGTTTTAAAGTATTTTCTTTTACCTTTCCCTCTCTATAAAATTAATATTTTAATAAAAGAAAAATTCATGAAATGGATAGTATTGTAAATGTGTCGAGAGAGGTGTGGGTTGCTAAATAAAAAATCGGAAAGACGCGGAAAAATCAATAATTATAGAAAAATCTCTAGAAACAGAAAATCAATCAGAACCATAAACAAAATAGAAGATAAGAGTTAATAAATTGGCCTGTGTAATCGAGAGAGCCGCGTCGAAGAAGATGTCCTAAAGTCGTTAATGCTCCCTCCGTGCAGGTTCTAGCGATCGCAAACGACTCCAAGATACAACCCAAAACTCACAGGTGTCTAGCACAATGCACAAATGCACTAGATGGATTTGCCAAGTTTGTGTCTGTTTCCCAAAATTAAAAGAAAATAGAAGAACAAGAAGAACGTTGTATTTGAGAGAGAGAAATAAAAGTAACGGTGTATTTTTAAGAGAGATGAGAGAGAGAAAAATTAACGTTGTGTGTTTTGGTGTTAAGGAGTCTAAGAATTTATAAACTCCTGGGTATCTCCTCTTCATTATAAACCAAATACATTTTGGTTTAAAAACTCATAACCCTTGGTGTATTAAATAACACACCCCTTGGATTCAAGTTTGTGAATAATAATGAAAGTTTTGAAACTTCTAAGCAATTATGAATTTCCAACAATCCCCCACAAGATTTAAAACTTTAGTAAAACAAGAAAAGTAAATAAAATAATAATAGGATATTGACCCCTTGATACAAAAAATGTACCGACTGACCTCACTGTGGGTCCCACATGAACAATCCGAACCGTTCATTCTTCTTAAAATAATTTTCCGAGTGGCTTCGCTAGTGGTTGATCTAAAATTTTCCCCTTTTATTTTTTAAATTACAGATGGAAAAGAGAATGTGGATCCTCTGACAAATCAACGATGAGTGATTTAGCCATTACGTTGGATGTACTCCTTCAGTTAATTCGATTTTACTTTTTTGTCTTTCCTGTTTGTATTTTGTCATTTTTATTTGGAGTATTTGTTTGTACTCAGTAGAGTCTGATTAATGAAATATCTCTTTCCTTCTAAAAAAAAAAAAACTATAATTCTTCAATAAAAAATTACCCCACAATCACACATACAGAGGACAAAATGCTAAAGCACAAAAGACGAGAAAAACAAAAGATTAGTAGTTTAACGTTTGAGGGGTGCTACTTTCGAGTGCTGTTGAATATTGGTTCTTCTGGGTCGAACCTCTCAAATCGGATCAGGTTGTAGTTAGCCCTTCTTCCACATAGCTTTGCAAAATACAGAATCACGTTAGTGCCTCGCCAGTCAAAGACGATTGGAAGACACTTTGATAGCTAAATTAGTCTCTGAATAATAAGAGAAAGATTGAGCTTTGAGAGGAAAAAAATAGCATACATGTTAGAATTTATCACTGTAATATTCAAATCTTTCTTATGAATATTTTGTAATAAATAATTTTTTAAGAATTTTACAACTATATAAGTTTGCCCGCAAATAAATTAAAAAAAATGTATTACCAATAAATTAATAGTAGTTTCTTTTTGAACACTTATTTTATTTATTTATTTTTCTCATTTGTCATTCCTAATATATTACATGGGGATGGGGTATGAGACTCGATCCCGGTATGCAGTGTGGGGTATTCAAAAGTTTTACCGCATGAGCCAGTCACCACTTGCTTGACCTTGCCTAATGATGACACCACCACACTATATTATTTTTCCTCCTAGGGCATCCCCAACTAACTCCCTAAATTGGCTTCATCCCTATTTTAGGGAGTCAAACCCCAAAGTTAGGCTCCAAGAGACTCCCTAAACCCCTCCCTAAAATACAAAAATGAATAGTACCTCCCTAAAAACCCTCCCATTTAGGGAGACACTATTCACTCCCTACCCATTTTTTTATTCTTTCTCTCTCTTCTTCCCCCTCTTTGCAGGTTACTTTCTCCTTTTTTTTTCTTTTTTTTTTCTCTCTCTTACTTTTCCCCCATATATTATATTTTATTAAAAATAGGGAAGATAATAGGGAGTGTTGTTGGAGTGTTGATAGAAAAAGTGTCAAGTTATAATAGATATATGCACTGTACACTGCCTAATTTACCAACTCATTGTTGGGGTTGCTCTAACAAATTGGGCTGTGGAAATTGGATTAAAAAATAAAAGAAGCATCAATCTGCCTCTCGCCGTCATCCATCCCGATCTCAAATAAGAGAGAGTTGTGCACAGTTTTAAGTTCTTATTTTTGTGTAGAGACGGCACGCTAGGTTTTATATTTTGTTTTTGATACAGAAATGGATGCAAACATTAAGTATGGATGTTATGATTAATTAATAACTTGACATGCATAAATCGCGATTCTAAACCGATAATACAGTCTAAAACAATGCTACAGTCTTACTGCAAAAAAAACATTGGTGTAACTGTAAGTAGGAAAAAAACGAAACAATTTTTTTTTTGAGTTTCTAAAATACTTAATTTTAACTTTTTCGATTTCTCTTGTTGAGACAAACTAATTATTCACAGAATTTTCTGAATTAAAATAAAAAAATATAAGCCAGAATATAGCATTAGGACGAGTTTTCACTAAAAATACCATATTCTTAGTGTAATCAAAAGTAAATGTAGTTTTTCCGCTAAATAGTATTTTTGCGACGTATGTGAGATGAATGATTTATCTTCATATTGTAAACAATTAACAAAAATATCATTTAGACGATAGTGAAAAACTCAGCCGTAGCATATATCAACCGTTAGGATAAAATTGTCGACAATGCAGATAGATTAACATATCAATCAAAAGCATATAAAATAAGGCGTTTGTATCTGGAGTTCGGTCAATGGACTTAGGCCCCGTTTCACTAGCTCAAAAAGTTAAAAGCCAGCTTATTGTGTTTTTCGAGACAGGTCATCCTCTCACAGTACATCACATAAAAATCACAAAAAGCCAACGCGTATTACGAGTTTTTACAAAAAAAAATAAAAAAGCCAAAAAACTCAAGTTAGTGGCACACCTCTTTAGTACTGCTTCTAGTTATAACTGATAAATTTAACATACGTAAGCACTCTCAACGAAGCCGTCTTAGCTCAGCTGGTAGAGCGCGTGGCTTTTAACCACGTGGTCGTGGGTTCGATTCCCACAGACGGCGACTCCACCAACGAATGTTTTGGTTTTTTTTTTTTTTTTTCACTCGCTTCTTCCTTGGGAGAGAAACATTTTGCAGAAGCGTTCATCTCTCCCATCTCCCATCTACCATCTACATCCTTCTTCCATGGCTCCCTTCCTAACACAGACTACACCCTCTTCCAATCTCCACTCTCTCCCTTCATTTTGCTTCATTTCATCACCACCCCCTTCTCCTCCAACTCACCACCACTACCACCAGTGGCAATTGAATCAATTCAAGAAACAGAAATTGTTGGCCCTATGTACTAGCTACGAGGTCGGTGGAGGCTACTCCGATGAAGAACTGAAGTCACGAGGTAAGAGTGTAAGAACAAGGCAAGAATCAGTGCTCCCGAAATGGGCCCCTTCTCAGTATCAAGCTATCCTCAAAGGCGGCGACCAGGTCATCTCTGTTCTTCAAGAGGTTGCCAAGCTTGTGAGTTATCATTCTTCCAATCATCCTTGTGTTAAGTTCAGTAGTTTTTATGTGGGTATTATTGCAGTTTGGCCTAAACCCTAAACCCTTTGTTCTTATTTTGGATACCATTAGCTGGAACTGAATGGGCTTGTCTTGGTTTACAATTTGGATATCCGTTATCCATACATATATGGTTAATTATCGAGTTCCGACAGGCCTGTTTCAGCCTATCTTGATTTTTGATGGGGACAACTTGGTAGTCTACTAGTCTCACTTGTAAATCTTCAAATTCCAATGGGTAAGCTGTAACCCCGATGACTGTTCTTTATCGGTATCTAATTCACTGAATTTGCACTGATGCTGTTTTGTGGTGTCCACAACTGCCTATTGTGAACATACACATATGTCCATCACCAATGCTGAGATGTAACGAACTCACGAGTGAGGCAGACCTTCTACAATAAAATTCAAACTTATATGTGTTCTTTATCTTGAAAAATTTCTTCAAGGTCTAAGTAGCATTGATTTTTCAAATATAGACACGGGTGTTATCATTTCATTATGACGATTCATTTGGGGCATCAATGGTAAATCTTCCTCATATCTTCACATATTGCAATGGTGAGAACCGTTGTTCTTGAGGCAACTTGCTGTTATTGACTCTTCTTTGTTTTGACTTGAGCTGGAGTAGAGTATATTGCATGTTTTCAAGTTCAAGTATTGAATGTTATTTTCCCGTGATCTGATGGTAAACCACGTATAATTGGGACAAAATGCTTGTATGCATGAGCGATTCGGGCTCCTGACTTATAAAATGAGCTACATAGTAGTGCCATCTACTCGACAAACACCCATAATAGGCAAAATTTGTACTTAAGTTAATACTCTGTGCCCTTTACAAGCCTATTCTCGGTTTCAAACCGAATATTTAGTAACCTTACTTCAACATTTTGTGACTTGCTTCTAGTGACATGAAGTTCCATCAATTGTGTTAATCACGTTACCTGATATTTGCTAATGGGTGCAGTTGGAAGATATGAACATGGATGAAGCATCTGAAAAATTGGCTTTGGAGTTGGTTGCACATGGAGTTATTGGGAAGAGAGTTGATGAGATGGAATCAGGGTTTATGATGGCCCTGGATTACATGATTGAACTTGCGGAGAAGGACCAAGATGATAAAGTGAATATTTCAACCTTTGTTTTTGCTTTCATATTGTGGAGGACCATCAATTGGTATTATGACTAGATATTCATTTGTATTTATAGTGGTGAACTAAGCATCATGAATCTTGTCATTGCACTTGTTGTTATTGTTTTTGTTGTCATTGATTTTTCGTTGAACTCAAATACTTTTGTGGGGGTATATTGAAATTTTATTTTAAATGTCATTAATTTTGATCGGAGTTACTGTTGTTTGTGGCTTTGCCATGCACTATTGCTTCTGTAGGATGCTTCCTAAACCGAACCAGATGACTTATAGATCGGCTTAGGATAATAGAAACAAAAAATCATCTTTGGTAAACCAGAGGCACGTCAGCGGACATAATTTTCCATTCTCAATGGAGCTTAATGCCCTTCCGCTGGACATTTTTTGTCCTTTTCTTTAGATTTGCTATTATCCGCAAAAACAATATTGTCGACTTCAGAGAATATTTGTAACATGTTTCCATTGATTCCCTGCAGCGCAAGTCACTCTTGGTGGTTATCAAGGAGACAGTTTTATCCCACCTGACAAAAAAGTGCCCTCCACATGTGAGGATGCTTCCGAACTCAAGTACACGATATGCTAGATTTAGCGATAGGGGTTTTTGCAACCCTTGCTATTAAAGATATACTTCTTTTCTTGTGATATATCTTCTAGGTTCAAGTGGTTGGCCTTCTCTGTAGAACTCCCCGGAAAGACAGCAGGCATGAATTACTTCGGCGAGTTGCTGCAGGTGGTGGCGTGTTTCAAGGTGAGAATGGCACAAAGGTTCATCTTCCTGGAGCAAATTTAAATGATATAGCCAACCAGGCTGATGATATATTGGAGGTAATTATTTTAAAGCTGCCTAATGGTTTGCTTTACACATTTTCGATTTGATGAAGCAACTAGAACATAATCTCTGTTAGAAAATCTCCCTTATTTTATGAAAGTTTGTTGTGAAAACCCTCAGTTTCAAACGATAAGGCCAAATATTCACAAAAATGCTAGACATATTATCGTAGGAGTGAAGAAGCTTCTAATTGTCTTCATTTTGGAATTAGGACGTACAAGGGATTGTTGAGGTTGAGTAATGAAGATCCTCACATGGGAACATAAATAGAATCATAGGACGCATTCCTTGAGGTTGTGAGAAAACCCATTTTTCAAAATTTAAGTTGCAACTTCTCAATTCCATGATAGATATATTGCACAATCGCAAAGTAAATGTGGCCAACTTGTTAAGGCGTCTATAACCATTTTTTTCTAGTCAGATTTCTTATTAGAGAAAAATTACGCACTCCATATTCTGCAATGTTGAAAGGGGGACTGCATAATTTGAGATTCAATTGTTTTGGTGAAAATGTATTCCTCGGTTGCTAGTTGCAGCATTAAAGCCATTCAAGCAGAGATTTATTACAGAAGCAAGTTGACCTATGGTAGACAGAACAGAACTCACTTATATGTTGTAGTCAAGAAGACTTCTTCTATTTGTGATAATTGTGTGTAGTTGGCAAAGTGATCAATACTGAAGCAGGCTTTTCAAAATTGTTTGCGATTACATTGAGGTCTCTTTTATGTGGAAGCAAGCTGTGAAGACACTTCTACAAGAGTTCCTTGTTTGCCACACTAGACCTACTCTTAACACAAATGGAATTGCACAATTACACCCTTAAACATGACACTTATTTTCAATAGGGAAAAAAGCTGAGTGCATACAAGATATGAACTCCATGACCAATGCTGATGTTGTAGAATTGCAGCTATATATATCAGCATTTTGTCCCATTAAGCGTTCCTATTTGTATGGTAAGAATAATATTTCCTTTTTATTTTGTGGGTTATCGCTTCACAAGGAATTCACTGAATAGTTCATTTTTATGTTCGTTTCATTAATATAGCTTTCGGACATATAACCACAGTGGTATGCAGTTGACCACTTACAAAACAGTGTGGGGCACACTTTCCTGATTTGATGTTATGAAACTAAGTATACCTTGTGCTCCTTTTGGCAATACGAGTGATAGATGGACCAACAGTGTTTCAATTGTGGTTCTGGGTGTACCTCCATGTCCAAAAACTTCAATAACTTTCCCCCCCTTAACTTGCATTCCTTTTTTGCTCATATTCATATCGATCAAGAATCGGGCTATTCTTCATGAAGCTTGTTCTGATTTTACTAACCCTCTTGACTATTCTTGTTTTCTATCTTATGATTTGCATCATTAATATACCAATGCTGTATATTGCAGTCAATAATGATTTTGCCTTAAATTAGATTGTGGATTCGTTATCACTTTTCAGACTATGGAATCTCGGCCTGTGGTTCCTGATAGAAAGCTGCTCGCAAGGCTTGTTTTAATCAGAGAGGAAGCTAGGAATATGATGGGAGGTGGAATACTAGATGAAAGAAATGACCGTGGTTTAAATACACTTCCTGAATCAGAGGTCAGTACATGTCTGGAGATTGAAATCATGAATCAGAAGGAAAATGCTCGGCTAATTGTTGGCCTAAAGAAGTTACGTCTCTTATTATCTTTCTAAAACCGCCCCACCATCTATATGTGAATTGTGCTTTTGTATTTTTCCCTGAGAACAATCATGTTTGCTACTGCAACTAAATCATTGATTGTTATTGTAATTTTGATCGGTTTTAGGTAAACTTTTTGACTAAGCTTGTAGCTCTGAAGCCGGGAAAAACTGTACAGGAGATGATAAAGAATGTGATGCAAGGAAAAGATGAAGGTGCAGACAATTCAAGCAGTGACGATGAAAGTGCCATAAGAGGAATTGCGGGGAGGGTGAGTTCGATTACCTTGAAAAACGGCTATTTTCTATACAAAACTAAGCACAAGAAATAAATAATATAATATAAGCTAGATGAATGAGAGTATGCTTGTGGCTGGTGTTGTTATTTTGACTATGTAGTTGTGATTCTCAGGGTAGTGTTACTGGGCTTAAACCATTACCTGTGCGGCCTGGCATGTTTCTCGAGACTGTTTCTAAGGTACTAATCGCTTTTATGTATTCTCATAGCTAGAATTAGTTGTTTGTAAAAGCATACAAATTTGACAAATGTTGTCTTCCTGGAATTGAACTGTGGTTGCCCTTGTGCTCATGTTTACAATGTGGTGATCATTTCTTCGACGTCTAGTGAAAATCTCTTTCTACTGAAGAAGATAAATATGAATGAGTACTACCGCTCTCTCATGTACACCTTTGTCTGTGTGGGGGGACTTGTCAGGTTTTAGGCGGCATATATGCTGGAAATATCTCTGGCATCACAGCCCAGCATCTCGAATGGGTAATTTCTGCCTCTCTGGCATTTGATTGGGGTATTGAACTACAGACAACCTATGATTCTTACTAAGAAGGAAAAATGATTCAAAAGAAGCAGGCTTTTATGGTTGCTTCTCTTGCAATTGAAGTCTTCATGGTCCAAGTGAAAATGCTCATTGGTTTTGGCACCAAGAGTTCCATGTTCTTTGCAGTAACTTGTTTTTGAATCTTCTGTTGATCTTTTGGTCCAGGTTCATCAGAAGACGCTTCAAATTCTTCAAGAGATAGCATTCTCCTAAGGTGACGCCGAGAGCTGCAGTAAGTTTGCACACCCAATTTTGATTGTGATCCAAGGGGGAGGTTTTTTTTTTAGCATTTCCGAATTTGCGAATGTTGTAACCCTTCACAGCATTTGTTACCTGTATATAATTTTGTTTGTAGTCTTATACTTAACCAAGCAAATTCCCAAACCAGGGAAAAGGGAGAAGATGGTCTGGGTTATTTGTTTTTGGAAGTCATGTGGGTTTATATGTAATGAACAACTTTAATGATAAAGCAAATCAAACCCAAATGTGCATCAAATCATACTTTTTTGCCAATGTCCAATCACTAGCAATGATGATGAGCATATTGGAGGTCAAGTTACAACAAGCCCATGTGTTGGTTGGGCCTACTCTGTTTCTGCACTGTGATCTCACCACTTTTGGTACACATCAGAGGACCAAAGCCTAATGATTTTGGTGTTGGGACAATGAAGTTGCACATTTTGCTATAAACAGCAAGGGCTTTACCAATCGGTAATAATCACCATGCCTCTTTCTCCTTGTGTAAAATCCAAATGTAATATGGTTGTAGTTATATATGGAATCCCCCTCCCTATAGGTGTGGCTCGCCCTAAATTGGCTAGACTTGTTTAGTAATTGAGTCAAGTTCGAGTTTTAAATCAGTGTAGTATACGAGATGAGCTTAGCACTCTAAAATTTGGCTCGGCTCGTTTATATGAGCCTTATTTAGTAAAGGAACAAGGCTCAACTCGATCACGTAATAAGCCGAGCTCGAGCAATACTCGGCTCAAATGCACCCCTATATGTAGGCAAATATGTTCACGTGTATCTACATAGACATATCTCCCCCCTATATCTATGTAAGCAAATATATTCAACGCATTTTCATTTTAGATTACACTTATCTTGATGTTCAGAGAGAGTACACTATCTTTAGTTGGAGCAATTTTTCAGCAGCGAGCCCCGATGCATTTAGTTCGTCCATTTTGATTTTGGGCGGTCCGCATTTGAAGAGAGAAAAAGAAGAGAGAAAAAGGAGAGAATGTGTTTTAATCTCGGTTCTCCAATACACTTTTGGACGGTCCGGATATAACGTTCGGATATCACGTAGGCTCGGCCATGTGGTATGTACCCAAAAATTTTTCCTTTAGTTGTCCTTGGGCCTGGGCCAAGCCACACTGCCTTTATCGATGCTCTGTACCCCATGGTAATCTTGATTTTTTTGGCTGAGAATTGCTCCACGTGAGGTGTGATCTTTTTAGATTAAAAAGAAAAAAAGGTGCGATCTTTTAGTTAGTATATTATCTACCAGCTATCAAAAATCTACATGGTCATGCTTGGGATGTGGTAATTAGTCGGCCACCTTTGTACATTTTTTATTGAGAGGTCAAGGGGTCAAAAAATTTTGCCGAATGTAACAAATTGACTATAATAGGAGATTAGGAGTTATTTATCGTTAGTTTATTTTTTCCCATATCAGGTCATTTTTGTTGTATTGGGCTCAATTTTGGTGTTCGATCTATTGTCTTTTTAATGCAACTCTTTTAATATAGTAATTCTCTTGCCGCCTAAACAATGTAGAGAACGATTCTCGTTACTTTGAATTACGCAACTATGTTACACACAAAAAATACGTTGTTACAATCTCATTGGTTTACATAGATTGATTACATATTACGCTTATAAAAATACAACGGACTTTTTAAAATGTTCAACGAACCATCATTGTGTCGTCCAATCACTCTTTTTTTATTAAAAAAAAATTGTAGCCGTCCGATTAAAATTATACACAAAATAAAGTCTCTCTCTCTCTCTCTCTCTTCACTTTCAAGTGTTTAATTTACTGTTTTCTCTATACGATATTTAACAATAAAACAAAATGTTCAAAATTAAATATCTCTCTCTGTGTCTCCTCTGTCACTAGACAATTTACGAAAGCCTCATCTCATTCAAAAAACAAGAAAAACCGAAGCGTAGTGAAACGGCACCTTAAGATTAGTAGGAGTAAGCACAAGTAACTTTTAATTTAAGCTTAAGCATTTGTGCAGGCTGCAGAGGTGATTCTCGCCTAGGTCTTGCACTATCTTATGTGAAGTTGAATTTTGTACAGGTGTGATGCATAAAAAAGATAGTCTTTTTACAAAAACACAAAATTACTAAAATTGCTTCGCATACATCATCTGGGCGGTCAAGTCGTCACGAAAAAGAATTATTGTTCTCTCGTAGACGGATACCATATAAAAAAAAATGAGTATTTAAGTTCATACGGAATACAGTCGTTATCATTTAAGTTGGATAGTGATTTTTGCACTTCCCAAATTGATATTGACACTCCAAAAAGGTTGTGCTAAAATCAATCTCTATATGGATTTTATTTTGCCACTCCTTTTTTGGAGTGTCAAAATCAATTTGGGAAGTGTCAAAATCAATTTCCTTTAAGTTTCGTGTAAATAATTTAATTAGGAGACATTGATTCATCCAAATTGTGTCCTAACAAAGGCATGTAAAATGGGATCCGAGCTGTTGATTTCGGTGTCGTCTCTGTGCAAATATACAAGTTACTATATCTAACACTGTAAATTTTTTCCTCTAGACTCGGAGCAATTTATTATTTATGTAGTCAACAAGAATTGCGCATGCATGGGATCTTCCTTTGTTTCCCATTTGCTAAAAGTCAAATTTTTAGCTTCTCAATTTCTCATTTGCCAAAAAGAATAGGGGGCATTTACAAAAATGACAAAATGATTTTAGCAACGGGCCTTTTATTAGCAAAAAGAAAAAAAAAGGGATTAAAGATGGACAGTTGGCACTTTTATCTAATGAAAAACAAAATAATTTTAGCAATTTAGTACTAGCTTTGATCACTTTCACGAAAAGATGGCTTTTAGTATTGCGTTCTAAAAATGGGAAACCCAACCTAGTATTTGTATTCCTGTCCATACAAGTGGGGTTTTCAATGGCTGTTCATAATGGATAGGAGTTAATGCAATAGTCACGAGGACACGAAAACTGATGCAAGTTAGTAATTTAAAAGTTGGAGGTGCTGAGACCTCGAAGTTATTGTTTCCAACTACTTCCTCGCTTTAGGCTCCGTTCCATTAGTGATTTTTGGATTTTTTTGGCTTTCTGCGTTGTAAGATACTAGTCTTTCCCCTCATATATACCAATTATAAAAGCCAAGAAATTCAAACTTATGGAACGGACCGTTAATTTCAGACCTTAACATGGTCTTGTTCGGTTAGGGTTTCTGAACCGAATTTTGAGAACATTTCCTTATTCGGTTTTTAAGAATTTTCAAGGGTTTTTGAAAACCGAATTTTGAGAGCCCGGTTTTCAAACCGGGTTCTCAAAACCCCAACCAAACAAGGTGAACCACTCTTAAGTCTTAACAATACATCATGTTAATAATTGGCAAATTAATACTCCATTAATGATATTACTGTAACAAGGGTCGCTATACAAAAAGTTATCTGCAGATATTCTACACCACAGGGTGTCAGGTGTATCTCATGCATCTCATTAGATTAAATCACAATTTTATTCTTAATTCCATACCTTTAATATTATACTAGCAGGCAGCATTCACAAATCTTGGAGTAATATTTAAGTAAGTCAAATAAAATCTTTTCACTTATTTTTTTTTTATTATAAAATTTAACACAGCCTGCAATATAGTAACTCCATCCGGCAAATGTTCACTAGTTTTTTTTATAAGATCGTGCTCACTATCACCCATTACTCTATTAGACAGTGGATAATCCATATAACAATGTCAAACAAATTAAATTTTACTCCTAATACATGTCTCCCGGATGTTCATACTAATTTGCAGATATTAGTATTTTTTTTTTCGGGATTTATATTAAGGGTCCTTCTATTGATAGCATACTGGGTTGTCAATAAGCAAAGAAAATGACAAAAGAAACACACACTTCAATATACTTTTATTCAACCAATGTCTTGTGCCTAGCAGTTATCTCCTGGTTCTCTCATAATTAAGACCAGGGTTCGAGCCTCGGTAGAGGCGTTTGGGGTTTAGGGCTATGAATAGTTACTAGACTCCCTCAAAACTAACTCACTAACTTCCCCGCTGATGTATATTGAATGTAAAAAAAAAAACACTTTTATTCACGTTTAATGTATTTTTCAATTGTTCTAATACACTTTTTAAACTTTAACAACAGTCTAAGGGTTGTTTTGTAGCATTTTCCATACATTTAGTAATTAGTAGTTTTCCTTTTAATAATTGGGGACGTTAGGATAAAAAAGAGAGAGATTATTTTAAGGAGAGAGGGAGAGAGAGGGAGAAGGAGAAAGTGGTTTGCATAATAACTAACGGTTAGTCACAGGGACAATTTGGTCATAATTTGAATTTTCTCAAACAAACTTTAAACTATGACAGCTCCGCTCCGTCCCCAGTGTTAGGCCTCCCGTTGTACTGCAAACTTCAAAAAGAAACAAACAACACACACACAAGAAAAAAAAGACTGGAGGTTCCATCTCCGTGTCTTCCTTCGATCAGTTTCCAGAGAGAGAAAATCAGTAATCAGTTTTAGAGAGAGAAGCAGGAAAATCTCAGTGAAAATTCCATTAAGATAATATGGCTGGAGGTTACGTTGGGATCTTGGTATCAGATCCATGGCTCCAGAACCAGTTCACTCAGGTCGAGCTTCGGAGCTTGAAATCTCACGTAAGTTTTCCATAACTTCTCCTTCGCATTTCTCGTTTTAGTCCAAATTTGCGATCTCCTGCTTTGCTTTTTCGATTCCTGTTGGTACAATTGACGACTCTGTTTGTTTCAGTTCGTGACGATGAGGAGAGAGAACGGCCGTCTCACGCTCGCCGACCTGCCGGCGAAGATGTCGAGGCTGAAACACGTCGGAGAGAATCTGACGGAGCTAGAGAGAGACTCGTTTCTTCGAGTTTCGTACGAGAAATTGGACGACGATGTCGATTTTGAACTCTTTCTTCGGGTAAGTTTTGTCATGATAAAATCTGTAATCCTTACTTTTCAATAAAATAGTTCCGTTCGCGAAACGAGCACTTAAAACTTGACTACAAAGCTTTAATAATGTTACTTGGTTGTGCTGATGATATTTATTCACCTAAAGTAAAGTTCAAAAGGCCGAAATAGATGTGGATTTCAAGTGAATGATCTTGATTCTTGATGCATAAATTTGGAAATGTATACGATATATAATTACGTTGGGAACTGATTCTTCCAGTTTCTGGTTACCGATATGAAGTTGATTGTTCTGATTTTGAATCGCTCTCAGTTTCCTCTGTTTTATTGGCAACCAAGGAACAGTGCAATCTCTGATCTGTTGTATTATTGTATATGTGATGTAATTGGATTACAATATTTTCGTAATGGCAGGTTTATTTGAAACTCCAAGCTCATATAAGTGCAAGATTGGGGGGTGGGGCAAAGAACTCATCTGCATTCCTCAAGTCTCCTACTTCTACACTGCTCCACACAATTAGTGCATCCGAAAAGGCATCATATGTCTCACATATCAACAACTATCTAGCGGAGGACGAGTTTTTGAAGGGATACCTTCCCATAGATCCTTCAACGAATGATGTCTTTGAGATTGCGAAAGATGGAGTTCTGTTATGGTGATCATCAGTAATTAGGCAGTGCTTTACTTATATGGATGCTTGCATGGCTACAAGCAATTGCTTCAATGATCTTCAATCTGATAACTTCAAGCACTTTTCTTTGATGCAGTAAGCTTATCAATGTGGCAGTTCCCGGTACAATTGACGAACGGGCAATCAATACTAAGCGAGTGCTAAATCCATGGGAAAGGAATGAAAACCACACTCTTTGCCTTAACTCTGCCAAGGCCATTGGATGTACTGTAGTCAATATAGGGACTCAGGACTTCATTGAAGGGAGGGTACGTAAGCATGCAATCCCATAGATGAACGCTTCCTTAATCCTTACACATTGAAGCTATTAATACGCTGCATGAATTGGGATGATCTTTCATGGCATTTTGATCTAAAACGAAATTATGAATCTCTCTCGAAGCAAACAGATGGTGATTTGCAGCATTAAAAATTTGGATTTGTTCATCAGCTTATAATGTGTATATTCGTGTAGTTTTATTCATGTATTTCGTGTAGTTTTGTGTCTTGGTGGAAACTCGTTTAATGCAGGGGTTCCCTATCCATGCAACAGATTAAAAGTTTCGTAGTCATCTTGCATGGACCTAGGAAATCATATCACTTTAGTGTTGCAACCTAGTGGGGCTTCTTTATCTTCTATTCTGTTTTACTGGGGCTTGTACATAAAATGTATTTGGTGGCCCAGTTCCTTGTCATGTGATTTCCTTTTGTGCCAATTTTCCCAATTGGTTAATTGAACGAAATTTTTTACTAGCTATGTGGATCACCTTGATTGGGTTTTGGCATTTCTTTTTCATAGCTTGCAATGGGTTTGATCGGCTTGCTAAGTTCTTTCTGCAAGTGTCCAAACTCATTGGAACCAGAGGTGATTGGGTTTCAAAGATCACCCCTTCTTATTGGGGGTTAACTTTAGCCAACTTTCTTACTTTGAAAAATGTTGAACTTTCTTTCTTATTTAAAGCTGTAAGTTGAGCTCAAGTTTTTAAATTTGCTAATGCAAGCCAAATCAGATCAGATCAACTTCACCTTTCAACTAAATTTTGGTCCCGTTTGCTGATTATCTCAAGTCTCATCATCTATTTCGTGGTCTTGATGAATGAATCTGTTGTCACATCTGTTTATTGCTGTTAGTTGTTCTAGTACTCAATTCTATTGTGTGTTTATTTGCAGAGGCATCTTGTGCTTGGATTGATATCACAAATCATTAAGGTAAGATTCTTCTAGTTGCTTTTCTCAAAATTTAAATTCGAATCCATGGTCTCTATGCATTTTTAAACCACAACCTCTACAAGTAAGGTATACCATGAACCTCTATGGGACTAAATCGACCGGTTTGATAGAGTGCTCAATTCATTTTCATTCCACTCAATAAATGTATAAGCTTTGATCTTCCTAACTGCTTTCATTTCAGATACAATTATTGGCAGACCTCAATCTAAGGAAAACACCACAGTTGGTGGAGTTGGTTGGTGATAGTAAGGTGAAGAGATTTGTTAGAAGCTTTGGTTTCCTTGCGATAATTAATCATGTGATTCATGGTGGAGAGATTTATTAGTATGCGTACACTCTTTTCATATAAATATATCAGGATGTGGAGGAGCTGATGAGTTTGCCACCGGAGAAGATTTTGCTGAGGTGGATGAATTTTCAACTGAAAAAAGCAGAATACCCAAAAACAATCACAAACTTCTCTTCTGACATAAAGGTAAATAAGAGAGCTGAGGTGTAAGTAGTTGTAACTTGTAAGTTAATATATCTGCAACTTCTGTTGATTTGACTGACGTTCTTTGCATAATACTGAATAATTACGTGTTACCAATTTCCTTTTTTTGGAAATTCGTGATGGTTTAAAGTGGTGTTGGTTTCTGCTAGTTTCTAGAAGACAACAGGCAACTTCACCGTAGTTGGTATCATTTAGTGAAAGAATACTTGTTTTAGCTCATGGCTGAAGTTGTTTTGTTATCAGATGTCCGGGAACTTGGCCATTTACTATAATTAAGTCCTGCTTACATGCCATCATCCTTGTATGATAACTTACTTTTATAGTTAATACTCGATGTCTTTGACGTCTCTGCTACATTTACGGAGTAGTAGTAATGGGTTTTTCAATTTCTTACTCATTGTTTGTCTCTTTGTTTCATGTTGTTTGTGTTAATTTGTTGAGCTTGAAATTCTGATTTGCATCAGTTTTCAAGATTTGCTGTAGCAGTCTACAGTTTGATGTTTCTCTTCCCGTACGTGGTTATTTATCTGAAACTCCAAATAATGCTTTTCAATTTTCTTGTTCTTATCCAGGAATAAGAAACTAGTTTAAGCTGTATTCGTTTCTGTGTGTAGTTCTTTATCTGTTTTACAGGCAGTATCTGTAGTACAGTTCCCTTAGTTATCAAACTGAACTTTTAGATGTTCCCTGTTTTAGTTTGTGCCTTAGCATGAAGATAGATAATTATCATAATTTCATTGACGTTTTAGTATTTGAGCAAACATTATTCTTTCCCTGCAGGATGCAGAGGCTTATGCTCACCTTTTAAAGATTCTTGCCCCTGAGCACAATAATCCATCTACATTGGCTGTTAAAGATGCATTAGAAAGAGCGAAGTTAGTTCTTGAACATGCCGATAAGATGGGGTGCAAGAGATATTTGACTGCAAGAGATATTGTAGAAGGTTCTCCAAATCTGAACCTTGCTTTTGTGGCACATGTCTTCCAGCGCAGGTGAGATTCTACCTCTTTATGTGCGTAGAAAATGTTTAGATTTAAATGCTTTTGTGGTCACAAAATCTCTTTGAAGGATGTCCCGTATTGGAAGTACCAACCTCTTTTTGGGATCTATGGATCCTCGATTATTTGCTTCTGCAGGAAAAGCTATTGTGCATCTGAGCATTGTTTGTCACCTGCCATGATGGTTCAACATGTATAGTTGACAAACTATGCTCTAGTAATAGTTCAAAAGTCTGCAAATTTGTATACAGTGTTCATGCATTGGGTGGAAAAGGGTGATCTTCTATAGCCTCTGGCCTTTTTCAATCTTCTCCATCAATAATATTCATAGCCTGCAATATAACAATATCATCGGATCTTGGCTGTGGACTGTGGTGCTGATGAAACTAAATATTGTTGAAAACATATCATTTTAAAGGAATATATATATCCTTAACTCATCCATCCTAGTCTAAATTATGCATTCTGGATTTCCTTCTTCATATACATGTGGATGTAGATGCTTGACGATGGACTCAGTAGTCTTGCAATCTCCAATCTTGATTGATGTTGTCCCTACAGGAGTGTAGTTGAGTTCCATGCGCATAGACCATTTTAGATTTCCTCAATTTTCATTTATATTCTTCCAAGTTCAAAGGTTGATGTTGCACGAATAAATTATGCTTCTTTTTATTCACCTACTATTTTGTATTGAGGTATAGGCTAAGTTTGCTAACTGTGAGTTTTGACCTGCAGGAATGGGCTCTCGACCCAAACGAAACAAATTTCTTTTCTTGAAACCTCACTAGATGACGCACTGATCTCTAGAGAAGAGAAAGCGTTTCGATTTTGGATTAACAGCCTTGGACATTCAACATATATTGACAATGTATTTGAAGATCTTAGAAACGGGTAAGTATCATTCATTGTGAGATATAGAACACAACCATACTTCCACTAGAGGATGGTGGGAGTGTTCCCCGGATTAGAAGCTCATTGGGCCGGATACTGAGTTACCAAAAAACTATACTCCCACATTCTGATAAAGTTTATATCTGAAATGTCCATCGGTCTACGCTAAGGTGGTTATGGAAATAGAACTTGAACAGTGCCTTGCCATCGTGAAATTGGGTTTAAGTTTGAGTTTCAGTGTCATATTGCAATACTTAGTACACAAAAGTATAAAACTGGTTTAACTTGCAAAATGTTGAACATTTCTGAACTGTTTCAATCTAGTTTGAAAGATGTCCAAATCTGAATTTTATTACTGTGACAAATGGTATTGCATGAGGATTTCATAATTGTTTAAGTAATCTGTTCATTTGCAGTTGGGTGCTCTTAGAGACCCTTGACAAGGTGTCACCAGGAATTGTCAATTGGAAGGTTGCATCTAGGCCTCCAATTAAGATGCCATTCAGAAAAGTAGAGAACTGCAACCAAGTAGTCAAAATTGGTAAACAATTGAAGTTTTCCCTTGTAAATATCGCTGGGACTGATATTGTTCAAGGGAACAAGAAGTTGATATTGGGTATGTTCTGTATATCCTTGTCATGCAATGTGAACTTGACATGTTTAATGACTCCTTGAGTTCGAAAAGTTCTATTTGAGTATAGTGAGTTTTTTCAGTAAGACAAGATGTTTGTATGTGTAACCTAAATTCAAGGATGCTGGACTTTCTTTTCAGCTTATTTGTGGCAACTGATGCGATACAACATGCTTCAACTTCTAAAGCTTCTGAGATTTCATTCCCATGGTAAGGAACTTACAGATGCAGACATTTTAGAGTGGGCCAACTCCAAAGTGAAGATGTCAGGAAGCCAGAGTTATATGGCTAGTTTTAAGGTATAGTATTGAAAGCTTTTCTCCAGCTGAATAATTGTTATTGTTGTCAAACCATAACTTCCGCCTCTTTGGTCTAAATTGAAGGCCTATCTTTTCTCAAGTCTGGCGTTTAGCTGAAGCTTAACTCCATTGCGTGGAGTGAACTGTGCATATATTTGCTCTCTGGACTGGGAATATATGACCTAAATGCCACTAGGCATAGCTAATAATGTTAGGTTTTTGAAGAATATTACTCATCTTAGAAATTGATCATCATAGACTACAGTGAAAAAGGCTTCCAAGATTTGGTAGACTGGTAGAAAGGATTTTCTTTGTGTCTAAGTGATTCATTGCTTCTATTCTATAGGATAAGAGATTGTCAGATGGCACTTTTTTTCTTGAGCTACTTAGTGCTGTAGAACCTCGAGCTGTTAACTGGAGTCTGGTTACGAAAGGAGAAACTGGTATGTCTTCCGAAAATTTCTATGTGATCAAAAAGGGATAATTGTTTTTACAGTCATCTCAAGTTCACATCTGAACTTTTAATGAAACTACCAATGTAGTTATCCTTTTTGGGTTCATGTCACAATTACGACATTCATAACTGATTCTTTTATATGTCACGAATTTTGTCATTTTAGAGGAGGAGAAAAGGATGAATGCAACTTACATTATAAGTATTGCAAGGAAGCTTGGTTGTTCAATATTTTTACTTCCTGAAGACATAACTGAGGTACGGTGAAACTCCATTGGCGATGTTTTATTCTTTGCTTCCATTGTTTTCCTTTCCACCATATTGCTTAGAACTTGATTTTATTTCCTTCAAAACGATAGGATTGTTCTATTCAGCTGGATTTTAAGTTAGTTACACTCTACGGTGTTTACATTAAGATAATTTGAAAAAGTAGGACTTTTTTTGGATCTCAAATACTGTCCTAAATCATGGAAAATTCTTTTTCTTGTTGGCTGTGGTTGGCTATTGAATTTGTGAAGGAAATTGTGGAGGCCCCCGGAGGGAAAAGACAATGGATAGGATTTGTGAAGTTGTTTTCCTATCTTTTCCTATAGCTTTTCTTTACAACTCCAATCTCAAACACCAACATGAAATTTTCTTGGTTTTCTGATTGGTATCATTGTATGTGATTACATGATGGTTCGTCTTACCAGGTGAATCAAAAGATGATTCTTACATTGACAGCAAGTATCATGTACTGGTTTTTGAAACAACGTATCGAAGAGAGGCCATGTGGTGCTTCAGATAGCGAGAGTGGCAACCAATCGGAGACAACCTCAAACTCCACAATCGATGACACTGGTTCCGAGTCCTCAACAGATTGATAAGTTGAAGAGATAGGTGGGTGATTTTCTGTAGAACTGGATATAACTTTCTCCAAAGTTCTACTATATATATCTATTGTTGTATCAAATTTTTTTTTTTTTTTTCAATTCTTTGTGTTTGTTTGGCAGATGAAAGGCATAAAATGTGACATTGGTAGGGGGGTGCTGTGGAAATTTTGTTGAAACTGGTGCATATGTGAATATCTCCAAGATTGTATCAATTGGTAAATGATGACAACTTGTTTCTTGTTTCCATTTTTTATTTTCCTGTTCGATTTCCATTTCCTCAATAAATCATAGACCCAAGCGAATGGCGCGTAAATTTCTGCAATATTTGTCGGAATTACATATAATATCGAAGATAAAAATGCAATATATGAAAGTTATGCTATTGAAACATTTATAAGACATGTACTGCCTCATTTTTCCCTTTCTAGACGTGGGTCAAAAACAAATGGGCCCCATTTTAGTTTTGGTGAACAAGAATAACCAAAACAATTATACTACTACTGTTTTGGTGAAAATGATTATGCATGTTTCTAGACGTGGGTCAAATCAAGTGTATGGCCTACTTCGAGTTAAGAAACAGGAATAAGTTTTTTGGGGGCAAAAAAGAATAAGTGGACTTTTCACATACAGTAAACAACCTATTTTAACTCTGTTCTAGAAATTAACTTGAGGTGGTCAGCCGTGTTCGGGGAGCTTGCGTGACTAATCTCCTCATCAGTTAAGTCAAAGACAAGTTATCCATATCGGGACTAGAAAATTTACAAAAAAAACTCTTGCAGTCTGATACCAAGACAACTGTTTGGTTAATTCATTATAATATTACAGGCACACTTACACCACATACAAAGCATTTTGGATACTTTTAACGCTTTGTTTGATGTTTTTGTTCTTTTCTACATGGGCTTACCACTCATCGTGATGCTAGACGCTTTGAGTTGTCCTCTCGATGTATCCATTATCAAGTTATTAATTATATTTTTTTTGCCGATTAAAAAAAAACTCACAATATCATAAATTTCTCTCTTTCTTCTAATTTTTGGAGAGAGAGAGAGAGAGAGAGAGAGAGAGAGAGAGAGAGAAGCTAGGTTAGTGGTCCTGAGAAGAAGATGCAAGCATGTGGATAACAACGTGGGCTAGCAGCTTATCTAAACATAAGCCACAATATATATTGTGACATTAGTTAGTTAAGGAGTCTTAATTTAAAAGCCTCTTGGTGGTTTGTCAACTTTTAGTAGGCAAAAAATGGTCCTACCATGTTCTTCCTTTGCTGTTGAAAGACACCTCTTCATAGAATAGGCTCCAATCGTGCGTGTGTGATTTGATTTGCATTAATAGTTTTTTGTTCTTTTCGCCCTTTTTATGATGATCTAGCCAGCCAATGGACGGCCGGCCGGCCTCTTTTCTTAATGATCCAGCCGACGGCTTTTTAATTACAGCTTTAATAACAACTGCCTAGCTATCGAACGGTGGCTGTACGTAGTTAAATAAAAAGACAACCGTCTGAATCTGAAATACACATTTTAGTGTTTTATACATGCAATTTGTAAATTTTTTACGTGTATATATATATATATATATATATATATATATATATATATATATCGACGATACCTATCAATTATATGGCCGGTTGATATTATTTTGACGGATTAATTAATGCATGATAATCTAACACAATTAGTTAACTTGTCACTTTCAATTATTGTTGAGCATAATGCTCAAGATTTGGGGCTATAAAGTGCTCTCTAAATTGAAAATTAAAACACTAGACGAGTGACATAGCTAGGCATATAGCTGCTTGACTATCTTATACATCGGGTGCCGGCCAGTATCTGCCATTCCAAAAGTTACCATCTCCAATCTCGATCATAGGCGCTGCTATGCATAGCCCTTGTACAAAACACCTGAAAATTAGGCCTCAATCAAACGAAGGCTCGATTACCGACAAGCGTAATGTCATTGTATTGTAGTCCGGAACCGGGGTGTTGCACAGCGTGCTGCGTAGCCACGACGCGGCCGGGCAGGCATAGTTCCAACTATTGGAGACGTCTACCGCGTAGAGCTCGTCTAATACTATAATTGTACTAAAAAAATCAACTCGATCAGATATCGTTAAGTGCCTCATTGGAACACATATATCTTGAAAAGAATGGATTCAGTGGTTTTGATTCAGTGTTTTGGATCTATTAAGATTCATTTGTTTTCAAGTTATATGTGTTTCAATTACGCACTTAACCATATCCAATCGAGTTGATTTTTTGGTACACTTGTTCTGTTGTTCAACTTGACGAGCTCTATGAAGTGGACCGCTCCATATTACAGTTAGTTCAATCTTTTAAGTTATCTTTCAGATTTTTTGTGTACTTTTTCTGTCTTTCTTTTTTACTTAAATAGAAGTTCGTTCAGACATAAAGCATAAATGAAGACTTTGGTTTCTTACTGTCTGGTCTATCAAATTATTCTTTTGTGATTGTGTTAATAAAAGAGCTCCTTACGGAGTGCAATTCTATTCACCCTCTTTTAAAGAGGGTGAACAAAACTCTCACTTTTATTGGTTGAAATATGTGGACCAGGGGTGGGTGTTGTGCACCCGGGTGTTATGCACCCCTCGGCCATCCGATCATATTTCAGACGGCCCGGATGCATTCGGTAATTTGAATTTGAATTTTGATTTATATTTACCGGTAAAAAATCAAAACACATCTAGGCCGTCCAAAACACAATTGAATGGTCAAGGGATGCACAACATGGTGCATAGCACCTGGGTGCACTGCACCCACCCCGTTTCCGGGTCTCACCACAAGGTGATATCATGCTTACCACAAAGTGATGTCTGTAATACACTTTTTGATAAGTATGACATCACTTTGAGGTGAGACCCACACCAATCCAACCAATATGAGGGAGGCTTTTGTTCACCCTCTTTTAAGGAGGGTGAACAAAATTGCTCTCCTCCTTACCGGTCACTCCAATACTAATTTGTACACTTTTTACCCATATATCGACGATATCTATTTTTTATGGCCGGTTGATAATATATATTTTGCTCCCCAGTGCTACATATCCATATAGGCCAAGTTTCCCACTTGATAACATCAAGATTTGATAAAATCAACCCTAGATTTTATCAAGTGGGGAAAAAAGTTGATCAAATCTCAGATTTTTTAGTGCAACAATCTGAGATTTTATCAAACTTTATTCTTCACTTGATAAAATCTAGGATTGATTTTATCAAAATCTGATAAAATCAAGTGACAAACTGGGCCATAATGTATCCAGAAAATTGTTCAAAATTTGAAATCAGTGGCTCAGATTTACTTGGATATATTTTCTGGGTACTTAAGACTTTCCTTATTTTGTTAGATTAATGACCTCACCCAATATTTCAGCAACAATGTTAGGTACCCTAGAAAACTATCCCGAACCATTGATTTTACTTCGGGATAGTTTTCGGAAATTCCCGACGTCGTTTTGATTCTATTTTCAAGAGAGAGAAAAAAATACGAAAAACCCCTCTTTCCCCAATACTCCGTAGGCGGCCGGAGAAGATGCCGGAGCAGCATGACGTAGTCGGAAGTACGACCTGACCGTTTCGACTGCCGGCGACTAGTTCACTCTCCAGACGGGACGCAAGTCGTCCGCGTGGCCACCACGGCGATCGATGCTCCGCCGTTGTGCATTTCGTCGATAGCTTGCTTCTTCCGCCTGAGCTATTTTCGATTTCTCCAGCTCCATAGCCGGGTCCTGTGACGTCGCCATCTCCAGATCCGGTTGGTTCTGCTCCGGCTCCGGCATCTGCGGAGGCTCTGTCGTCGTTTTCATGTCGCCGTTTTCATCTCCTCCAAGGGAGGTTTTCCGTTTTCTGGTTTTTTTTGTTTGTTTTTTTTTCTCTTGAAAATAGAATCAAAACGACGTCGTTTTGTGGGAGGAATTGTTGAGAGTGAAAAGTAGTCAAAATTACGTTGTTTTGGAGTTTGGACACACTACACAGCCTGTGGTGACGTGGTCACCACAGGCCCCCCGCTTCCATAGTTTTTCGGGGTGCTTAGCATTTTTCATATGTCAGAGGAGAGAATTATGGGGGTTTTAGGCCCCAAGCAGGGGTGGGAATTAAGGTGGGCCCTCAGCCTATGGACTAGGTTGGGAAAAAATGTTCATTGGCATCTTCTTCCCTTTTCTTTTTTGATGTTTTTTTGGATTTGAAGCTAACAATAACGGAAAGAGACTACAATTAACAAGCATTAGAATCCTTTCCCTGAAAGCTTGCTTCATCGTGGAGTAGAGATATATAAAAGTACAAGAATTGCTCAAGATTTCGGGCCATAAAGTGTTACTAACATGAGAAAACATTATTTACGTTGCTGGTATAAATTAAAATCTCCTCCAAAGGTTAGGTCTGTCTCCAATCATCCCCGCCCATAATCCCAATAATTGGGGACTAGATGAGTTCTGTTATTGTTGTTGTTGTTGTTATTGGACACATGACACAATATAATCGATTTGGAGGAAATTTTAATTTACACCAACGGTGTAAAGAATGTTCACTTGACGAGTGATACCGCTGCTTGACTATCTTATTCTCTACGACGGGTGCCGGCCAGTATCTCTGATTCTTAAATTTACTACTACCCAATCTTATCATACTTCTAAGTCGCACACCATGACAAAATTTTCAAATTTTTTGAAATTATGCGGAAGCGTTCAATCTACTCCTGGGGGGTGAATTAGGAGTTTTGATAAAAATTACCAGTTTATAAGAATTATGACCGATTAAAAAAAAAAAAATTAGAACTGATTGATTATCTTGATTAGTCCAAACCAAACCACAAGCAATGCAGTGAAAATAAAATGGAGACAAGAAACACACGATTTACGTGGAAAAACTTAAGGTCCTAAATAACCCTAAGCCAAAACCAAGGCCTAACACTACTGCTTTATTCTAGTAATAAAAAAGAAGTACATATTGCGAAATAGTAAACCTTACCCCAAGCCTTTACCTATTCTCGCCAATCTCCGATGCTCCCAGAGTTTCTTCAAGATTCAATAGATGAACCACAGACTTCACGCCTGATCTCCGGATTCAACCAGCTCCGAATCAATCTCCAAAGATTCAGCCACAACAGTATACGACACCACGAAATACGAACACAAAATAGATGAATAATGTGATATGAATTTTTTCCTTCAAACAAAAAACTAAAGCACTATAAAATAATAAAGTTTCTCTCAGATTTTCAATTCTTTTCGTCAAGACATGTGCATAGAAAGAACTAAAGCACCGCAAACAAATTTTGGTCTCTCTCGGTTTTGTTTTTTTTTTTTTGCTGTCAACTTGTGCTCTCTTTTTCAATGGCAAGTACACCCATATATATATAGGCATAAGGAAACGCCTAGACATGTGGGAAAAAGAATTAACGAAACTCTTTGATCCTCTCCAAAATAAAACGATAAAAAATGTTTATGCAAGGAAGTGCTGTAGGTATAATCTCATATAGGACACTTGTCTAAAGTGACCGAACCCTTTTTCCTTGAAAGAGATTCATTAATGAGAGTTAATCTCAAAACAACACATTGGGGAATTTTGTTGTGATTGATTTCTTTTTCAAAAACAAATCTTTTAATGATTGGTATTATATATGTGGAAAATAAATTTAGGGAAAGTTAAAAGAAAATCTTTTGCTTGATATAAATATATGTATAAATATGGAAAGCAAATTTTCGAAGAGTTTTCTTGGAAAGACAAACGTGCACAAATAAAATTTATAATTATGAAAATAATATGCATGACGTGTCGTGCAATGCGTTTACCTTGACTTCGCAGCGGTCAACTTGACGCAGATAAAATGTGGAGCATTGAGCGTGCAACTACCCCTTAAAATGTCTACCCACTACAATTCAAACGGACTCGATAAAATAAACACACGAATGAAAGTTTTAGACAACCCCGGAAAGTGCCAAAATATCTAACAATTTTCTTTGAAATTACCTACGAAGGTAAGAATTTGTAGGCAATTAAATGAAATTCTAACCGTTCAAATCGATCATTATAAAATTAGACTCGGCAATGGCTTTCAGAATCTATACGTTCAACTTGTTTGATAGCAAACTAAGTCTTCTATAATTGGTAGATGTATAGTGGCCAAACAACCACGACACAATTATGATGATTGAGATCGTTGATTTCATTGTGCTTATTGATTAAATCGTTCAGGTAAATTTTTGGCTCAATCGGGTTTACAAAATCCTTTCATTTAGTTGTGATTGATAGAAACTAAGACTTGTGCAATAGCTGAATGTATAGTAGCCACACAACCGCTACATAATCATAATGATCAAGATAGTTGATTTTGTGGTGCTTGCTGATCAAGTCTTTCATGTAAATTTTTGTATCGATCTTTTCATCGGGACACAATTGAACGTACAGTAGCCATGCGATCATGACACAATCATGACGATCTAGATCGTTGATTTCGTTGTGTTTATTGAGTACTATAGCTGCTTATAATTATGTGATATAATGGATGATATTTTTGAATTGGTCTTCATAATATAGTTTTATTAGCATACATATTATAAAGGCCAAAAGAGGAGGGTATTTAGTAACGGTTGGAAGATATTTAGTAATGGTTGCTTTTGAGCCGTTACTAGAGTAGAGAGTATTTAGTAACGGTTGGAGGATATTTAGTAACGGTTGGTTTTAAGCCGTTACTAAAGGAGGGTATTTAGTAACGGTTGGTTTTGAACCGTCACGAAAGGATATTAATCTACTAACAGTTCAATAAAAACCGTCGCTAAAGCCCTGTTTCTAGTAACAGTTTAGAACCATTACTATAACTAATTTCTACCAACGGTTTATCCAACTGTTACTAAAATAACCGTTACTAGATCTTGATTTTCTTGTAGTGGCATGTTGTTCAATCTTTTGAATTATCTTAATTTCATATTACTATGGAACCATCTGTCCCATGCATCTAACCAACTCGCGTGGTTCACAGCTGGTTCCACCAAAAATTCTCATTTGTTGAAGCAGAACATAGGGCGGTTAATTTCGACGCTGAGCGAGAAATGTCTCTTCTTTCATTTTGATTTATTCACTGATCTGAATTGATTCCAGGGACAGTGACGTTCTTGAATGAAGTCTATCCAAACTGAATAAGACGCACTTCTCAGATCAGGCTAGGCCTCTCCAGCTGAGCTGGGTGCCGGCCGGGTCCTAGATGCTCTAGCGATTGGCACATAGGGGAGTGGTTTCCCGGTCTTCTTGGCCTGGTATGTTGTGTACTATTTTCTTCTTGTAATATAATTTCGTTCAGACACAAAGCGTAAAGACTGGTTAATTTCCAAATTTAATTGTGCTTTTGTGATCGTTTGTTTTAATACAAGAGCTCCTTACCGGCCACTCCAATATGACAAAAGCCATGGAAGTCCAAGTCTGGCCCAAACGATCAACATAACCTCTCGATCTACAAGGACTTTTAGCTGTTTTTTTTCGATGATAGCCGTCTCCACTGTAAATTTTTAGCGATGCGGGACTCCGCTGTCCCAATGGATCGACAGGCCTTGTCAACCACATCTGAACTGTTCGTCTCGATAATCAATAATCTGGATTTAAAATAAAATTCTTCCGGGTAAGAAAAGACTCCTCGTCGTTTAATTATGAACCATGTAAAATACTTTTAGATGGTCTGGATTGGATTTGACAGAGCCTGCCGATGGACATCAGTGCCCCCCAATTCCACTCTCACATAGTAAAATTTCTTTCATTTTCATTGCAAAACGTGAGCAAAACAGTCAACATAATAAACTAAAAAGGACTTATACGTCCAAAAAACCATGAAGAGGTCATAAGTCTACAAGTCAGGACCGACTGATCATAAATAGAATTGGCTTAACGAAAAAGAAAAGGCAGAGAATTAAGCCCCACTAAAAGTTGTGCTTCAAAAAATTAAGGGGCCACCCAGCAAGGAGTTCACAACGTGACAATATTTAGACTTCTTCGGCTCTAATAATTACTTGGCCAAACCCTAGCTAGGGTTCCAGCCGATCACTATGAACTCGATCTTCAAAAAACCTTGATGGAGCGTTAACTACGCTCGTGCAAGTCCTTGCACCCTGTCCCAAGGGTAATAGGAAAGCAAGCCTACAAATGGTTGGTGATGGGTTCTCCTTTAGTTTAGCATCATTGTTACTCGACTTCTTTGCATGCAGTGGCCCCATGGGTAATGAGTGGAAAGAGATAGAGAGAGGAATGAGAATAATAATTGAAAAGTTGAGTAATAATTGGAAACAGAAATAGGGTAATAATTGAAAAACTAAACTAAACTAAAACGTGTATTCCGGTACAAGTGATTTGACCTCGGTGGCAAGGACTTACTTTTCACTGTAAAGACTAAACCAGTTCCAGGTACACAATTTTTGACATGCAATGTACATCATCTGTGGAACTTATTTTGGAGTTTTAAGCAAATGATCGGAGTTGTTCAATTTGTTTAAAATATATTTTTAAGAGTTTTTGTTATAAATCAACTCAATCAGATAACAATATATAACTTGATTAGTAAATTATTAAAAACTCTTAAATATAGATAACTTCTTATACCAAATCGGTTATAGCTCTCAAGTATCAGTGCCCACTTAATGTTTAGCTAAGCATGGAACTTGATATTATTAGATGGTACATATAAAATAATGGATGCTGGATTAGTTTTGGGTGAATTAAATAGTAATGGTGGATACATATGCAATCGACAATACTTAGATGTTAATAAGCATCACGTAGCGGTGCTCTAGGAACACTTTAATACTGACTCACTGCATAAGGCATTCACATTGTACTTGTCCAAGGAGGGAATGCACCAACCATGTGTTGATTTGTTTTGTTTCCTTTTTCTTTCTTCTCCCTTTTTACGTACACTAATCTAATTAAGATCTGAAATAGAATGAGTGTCAATGACAACCCTTAAGAAAACCAACAAAACCTTGCCTGTAGTATACTTTTTTTACTACTCGTCTCAATTTGCTTGCCCTTTTGAGGAAGTGAGTTTTTATAGGGAAAATAATTAGACATTTAATTGAGTTTGACTTTCTCAATTTACCCCTATTTAATATTTGGTTGACATGACACTTAAGGCCCCGTTCCACTAACTCAAAAAGCCAAAAGCCAGCTTATTGCGCTTTTTGAGGCAGGTTATCCCCTCACAATACATCACATAAAAAATCACAAAAAGCCGACACGTTTTTCGAGCTCTCACATAAAAAAGCCAAAAAACCAATAAAATCAAATCAGTAGCACACCCCCTAAATATAAAAAGAAATGGCAAAAGAGTAAAGTTACACAATTTTTCATCTTTACTTTTAATAGTGGACATTCTTTTTGGAACATCCAGAAAAGAAAAAAAGTAACAATATAAAAAAAACAAGTATGTTATCACGGGCTTGTTACATTCGTTATCTCGTTGATACAAGTCGTTCACTTTGTAGGAGGAAAAATCAAGTGTACTAGTTAAGATAACCCTAAGTGGTTGGCCTGACCATCAAGGCTTGAAACTTAGAAGTTTAATCACTCCTTAGGTTTTATGTTCGATATCTCTTAGTTGCTATCAATCCATTTGAGATCAATCCATGTGTAGCTTCGCTTTGGCTTTAAATAAATTATCACTAGTGTACAGCAGGATTAGTCTTTCAGAATTAGTTATGGTGCATCTAAGCTGGCCTAGACACCTGGTTAATTAATATAAAAAATGTACTAGTTAAAAGAAGACTAGTTAATGAAAACAAATTTGGAGGGGAGGAGGGAATAAGAATCGATCCCGAATGCAGTTTGGGTTGCTTTGATAGATTTAAGTCTTGTTGTGAAACAAATTAATTAAGTTTGAAGCAATAAACCGACCTGACTTTTTTTTTGTAATGAAGTTTCAGCATCATAATTAAAGTAAAATAGCTCTTGCGTAAGAGTAGAGATGAGAAAGAGATTCTTGATTAAAGGTGTTTATCCTCTATTAAGCTTTGTTGACTCAAGGACGCCGGTCCTTCTATAACCACTCAACTAACACCAACCATTTTTTGATATTTTCAAAGAAGTAAGATAAGATTAAATGTTTGCTTTTATCTTTTTATTATCCACTCTTACTCGTGATATTGTCATTGTAGAATTCCACGGTTAAAACTTTGGTCTTTTTTTTTTTTTTTTCATTCGATATACATTAGTGGAGGATTAACGGGGGAGTTAGTGAGTTAATCCAGAGGGAGTCTAGAAGCTATCCATAGCCCGCCTATGCCGAAGCTCGAACCCTGCATGGTCTCGCTTGTGGGAGAACCAGGAGATAACCACTTAGACTACAAGCCATTGGTTAACTTGGTCTTATTCATCTTTAGGTAGAGTAGTCATTTTGTGCATAGAATGTCAAAATTTGTTTTCCTCCAATTTGTATCCAATCCAACCATCTCAACTTGTATTACTTGGAACAAAGTTGAATATTGTTTTTAGTTTTTCTTTAAAATTCAAATAATTCTTTGTAAGGTTGTGGAAAAAATTACCATCTTTTGCATCACACTGACATGTTGCGAAATCTACTAAAAGATGGAGTATATCTCATTGCATACAAGTGTGGCATATACGTACAACGCATGCTCAAACTGTTACGACATTTTATTTGAATAATCTTGTTTTTGTCACTTGCTGGGAGAATACCGACGGTGTAAAGAATGTTCTCTTATAGTATGCACTTGGCGAAGTTTGAACCCTATACATCATTATTGGGTTTTAAGGACTGCAATATTTCCACGTTGTTTGGATACGAAATGAGTGATCACTTTGTCACGATTCCATATAACTAGAGGTGTCGAACGGGCCGAGCCGACATGAGCACGACCGGGCACGGCATGAACACTAAGGTGGGCCGGGCTGGGCCATCATTTTTTAGCCCACGGCACGGTGAGGCACGGGCACAGTGAAGCACGGGGCACGATACGGCACGGTATGGGCACGATACGACACGGCACGAAGCACGGCACAAACACGTATAATGGCAAATAAAATTAATTCAATAGAGAACTTTCCAATTTAATTCCCAATTTTGAATGCTTACTTATGTTTTCCGCAATCAGTTAAGACACTTATAATTGCTTAAAATAAAGGGTACAACAGGGAACTTTCTTAAACATAAAACTGTGTCATTTCTAACTATTCTTTTTTTTTTCCTTTTTAAAAATGCCATTATCTTAGTTTTATAACCATTCTTTTAGAAAAAAATTTAACTTTTATCCTAAGAATATTATATTTTAAAGAATTTGTGTAAGTTTTGCGAAATATGAAGTAATTGCGTTTTTGTTAGACACTTGATCTAATGGAAAATATTATTTCCCTACTGAATTTGTGTCCCGATGAAGGGGCTTTCTAATCCTGATCGAGCCAAAAATTTACGTTACTCCCTCTGTCCCTTTTTAAATGTCCGCTTTGGGAAACGTGTATTTTTTAGGACGTAAAAAAATGTATTTCCTCTCAAAATTTTTGAATTTTTTTTGCACCAAATTAAAGTACTCTTTGAGCACTTTAATTTGGTGTAAAGAGAGACATAAAATTGTATAGAAAAATACATTTTTTAGGGGTTTGAAAATGCACGTATTCCCATAGTGGACATTTAAAAAGGGACGGAGGGAGTAATGATTTAATCAACAAACAGTACGAAATCAACGATCTAGATTACCATGATTATGTCGCGGTCGTGTAGGTACTGTACATTCAACTACTGCATAATACTTAGTTAACTATCAATCACGTTTCGATGAAGACACTTTGTAAACCTGATCGAACCAAAAATTTGTATGAATGATATAATCAACAAGCACAACAAAATCCATGATTACAATCGTCAGGATTGTGTTGTGGTCGTATAGCTGTTGTACATTCAACTACTACGCAAGACTTAAACCGGTTTTTTGGTTAATTCGTTTTGTCTTTATTCAAATGTTTTTGGCAAATGTTAGTTTTGCATCAAATTTTTTGTGGTTTATTGGTTTCTCTCGACGAGACGAATCTAAAGAGTATAAAATTATAGTCAAAACTAATTTTTTTTTTAATAAAGCAAAAAATACGTGGTTTATTGGATTAATTTTGGCTTTATTCAAAAAATAATTAATTTTCACTATAATTTTATACTTGTTAGATTCGTCTCGTCGAGATGAACCAATAAAGCACAAAAAATTGACGCAAAACTAATAAATACAATTTTTTTTGAATAAAGACAAAACAAATAAACCAAAAATTTCTGATTTTTTTTTTTGTCGAAGGAGGCCGTCTATCATCAAGTAAGTTGAACATATAGATTATAAATGCCATTGTTGAGTTTATTTTTTACAATGATCGGTCTGAACCGTTATGATTTCACGTTTCACTTATTTTATCATTCCACCATAGTTGGAAATCATCGGATATTGACAACCACGTGATCGGAAGACAATACTTATAAGTTCGGAGGCATTAAAAGTATTTTTTAGCTTCACAAGGCTCGATTATGCACGGACACGAGAATCGGCACGAGCACGGATGACACGACACAGATTGTGGTCGGCCGTGACTGGGCCGAGGATATTCCAAAAAAGCACGGCACGGCACGACACGATTATTAAATGGGCCCGGCAAGGCATGACACAAAGCACGCTAGACACGGAAATAAATGAGTTGGGCCGGCACGGCACGGCCCATTCGACACCTCTACATATAACTATGGCATACCTAGGGTTTTTTTTGTCTGAAATCCGATTAGACAAAGCATTTTCCAAGTGAAGTAACTTGTGTCATTGTTGACACTAACTATATAACTTCCCCAAGGGGAAAAAACAAAAGATGGGACCAGAATGTGAGAGAGGGTCCCACTAATGCCAAGTTGGGGTAATGGAACCATGTGCGATCATATGGTGGTTGGCCCTTTTGCTGCCCCACACTTTTCACCTCCCCCCAAAAAATAATGATAATGAAATATCAATCCCCATAACATATACCTAATTAATGAGTATTATTTATCTAGTAGTCTTGAAGTACAGTCATGTGATTGTCCGAATCACTTCAGCACAACATATTTACGTAATGTTTATATATAAAATTTCTCATAAATTTCACAAAAAATACAATGTTAGCTAGACTGATCGAGAGCACCACAAGCTTGTCCTCTGAGAACACTGAATAAATAGATATACTTCATTCACTTATATAATACTACCCTAAGTACTAACGCCTCCCTCAAGATTGATTCCCCACCTCTCTCCTCACCGCCCATTTCCAATCCTTTCCTCTCGCATTCTCCTTTTCTTCAAATTCTCTTCACACGTTTGTTCCTCATAATTCTCTCTCTCTCTCTCCAAGTAGATATTGTGTGTCAGAAGGTGTCAGAGAACTAAGGTTTCCTTTTGTCCTCCTGAGCATAGGACGAAGGCCCCCTTTGTGTCAGAAGAAAATCTTTGCTCTCTCTCAGTCCTTCCAAGTTCCAACTGTCCAAAAAACGTCCAACAAAAACAAACCCTACATTTTTTTGGCTCAAAACTCATGACTACTCAATTCTCACCCATGAATCCCAACTCCATAAAAACTAGATTCACTCATCGGTTCCTAAGAGCCCTCAAGAGACTGCGCAAGAATAATAAATCCCCGACGTCTGCCACGTCACCACCGCTGTCGTTTTCCCTTCGATACCAGACGGTAAAGATGGCTGCTGATGCGTCCCTGGCCGCCGCGGTGGGTCCGAGGAGGGTATGGAGCCGTGCGATACTCCGGAAGGTCCGTTCCCGGGGTTTTTCGGTGAGGAGAGGAAGATCAGGAAGGAGAAGCTTCGGCGGGGTTGTGAGGAGAATTAGAAGAATTCAAAATGGGAAGATCGGAGTGGAAGAAAAAATAGGGTTTTTCGGTGATGACGACCGAAAAACCGAGGAGCTCCGGAGGCTGGTTCCGGGGGGAGAAGAGGCCATGGATTTGTATAGCTTGTTGGATGAAACTGCACATTACATCAAGTGCCTTTCCACACAGGTACAGGTCATGAGAAATATTCTTGATATTTGCACTCCCTCTACCTAGAGAGCATCGGAAGTCTATCGGCCATTACGTAACGAGATTTTAAAGATTTTCCGACACTGATAATCCTCTATAAATTTTATAGCCTTGAATCCTCTGTTTGGTACCATTGTAAATTTATATAATAAAAATAAATCCAATATACAGAGTGGCGGGTTTTTTTTATTTTTATTTTTTCCTGAGTAAGAGGGGGTGTTTATGTCAATCAAATTCTCTGTACCCAAAAATACTTGTACCGGTATTCGATCTTGTGCAGATTCTCGTGTGATTCAACAGTTGAAAATGCACCGAACGGTACAGATATTTTTTGGTAGATGATTTGAATTGTGTAAATTATTAGAATTGTGTAAATTAGACATAATGTGAGAAACTAATGAGATTTTACTTATTTCTACTGAGATGGTTTGTAATCTCTACACTACTATTATCTTGCTTTCATGTTATTTGCTTTATTTCTATACTTTTATCTCTCGATTTGCAATTCCTTCCACCTCTTTTTTTTTTTTTTTTTTTCTTTTGATCCACCAAGAGCAAATTAAAATTGTGCTAACGTTTTGATGAGTGGTGCAGGTGCATACAGCAGGGTGATCTCAAAAGTGAGACGTAATTTTCGATTCACGAAAAAAAATCAACAATTTTGACACATGAAAAAATCATAGTGAATTCCTTAATTAAACTTGAGAGAAGACGAAGAAATTATTTTCATGGAGGCGAATGAATAATAAACAGTACATATATTCTTTTTCCCTTCTTTTTTGGGGAATATAACTAAAGAAGTCCCAATGATCAAAGAAAAGAATAAAACTAAAGAACTCCCAATTATTGTCACATGTTTTTTATTTGTTAATAATTTCCTTTTGGGGAGAATATCTTGACTATACATATGCATATTTCTGTAGTATTTTTTTTGTCTTTTAATTGGGTTTTTTTGATCCATCCATCTGTCTGGAATCACTTGGTAAGTGATTCCCTCCTTCACATAACTTTCTCGTCAATAGTACTCGTTCACAGCTTTCGAGGCAGGTCATTTTTCTTTACATATATTGAATAAAAAAAGTTTAAAAAACTAAAAAGTCAAGTTAGTAAAACGGGTCCTAAAGGCACATATATAATTCCCCTTCGGTTTGTTTTTTTGGTAGTTTTAACTACTATATCAAAAACCATAGTTGAAGTCTAAAATTTTCATTTTCTAGTTATACTTAAAGAAATAGCTATTATTTGAGAATAAATTTTTTCCTCGATCAACTTCCTCAGTTTTATAAATTTTTGGTGGGCTTGGAAAATTGTCTATTTTTTCTAGACTTTTTACCATACTCTTGTACAAAATTCTTGAGAAATTTTGAGTCAGACTAAAAAAAGTAGATACTATACTGTGTTTTTGTGTGTGTCACCTGAAAGGATACAAACATTTATATTGTTAGTAAATTATAATTAAACATTTTTCACCCTCAGGACTACAGTATTCTATATATATATTGTCAATTTTATTGAGGTGATTACTGCATGTCCTGGTAATTTTTTGATAATTTATTATATACGACAGACATTTTTGGTGATATGGTTGATTTTCATCAGTATATATTATTCAGCCATACCGGAAACTTATTACTTAATGGGAAGGAATTAATTTCTTGTTCTTGGAAACAAAAAAACAAAAAAATAGTTTTGAAAGAAATTTAATCTTGACGACAAAACTCTTCTTTCTTTTCCAAAACAAATTCATAACTTCCGTGTAATTTAGTTACAGTATTTGTTAAAAAATAAATTAAGAAACAAACAAATTAGATAAAGGGAGGTGATAGTACTGGCAGTCTTTTTTTTTGTTTCTATTATGTAAAATTACTTTTGCGCTTTGTAAATAATGACAAAAAAAGGGGTGCTAATAGACAAAAGGGAATGCCAATATGAATTCCCTAGATAAAAGTTATCTTGATAACTAAGAGTAGTAAGATTAAGATGATGGCATGCTTGGAAAAGATAAGCAATGAGGTTGTTGTCTTGAGTTACATATATACTACGAATTACCAACATTTACACTATTGCCCGATCATTTTTTTTTGTCATTCGTTATTCCTAATCTATTACATGGGGAGGTAGGAGTGGGACTCGATCCCAGGATGTAGTGTGAGGTGTTCAAAAGCTCTACCGCATGAGCTAGCCACCACTTGCAAAAAAAAAAAATTTACACTGTTGAATTCATAACTTTGGACACAAGATCATGCGATTCTCACAGAGCAGTGAGAGTTTGGAACAATAAATAGACCAAGCAATTGTATGTGGTAAACACAATGTATGTCACTATGTAAAAGTGTGTCAAATGACTTATAGAATGAAAAGGGTGTGTGTTGGTCTTGATTTTAGAAATAATTTTGCAGTCAAGAGAAATAAAATTTCAAACACCTGAATTGGCCATATATAACTGTGGACTATCAGCAGCAGCCAACAGACGTGAACCAGTTCGTAAATTAGAAATCAGCCTTTATTTATGTGGTTTTTAGTCTCACCGTTATATTTGAGTTGTAATGATATCATAGGACAACAAAATCCGCCAATGCACTACGTACCGGCCATTATTCAAATTCTACTTTCAAGACTAAACTGAGAGCTTGAAATAGAGAGAGATGGTGAATGAAATGCAATTTTAAGCTAAAAGATAGCTTCATTATCCTTCATGAGGTATAGTCGCTAAGCGTTGCAGGTAAAAACGTAACTGATTAATTAGGAGTATTCTTGAATAAAATTCGGCTGGAATCTCCATTTTTTATGTGTAAGTATCTGCTGACATTTTGTCAAATCCATGACACATGGAAGATGGACAGAATCTTTAAAAAAAAAAGTTGCAATCTTTAAACTAGCAAAATTGCGTTGGTCACCTAAATCCAATAAGCTACAAAGTTTAAGCAACAATAATATTCGAACAAACAAAATTGCATCTTTTTTTAATTAGATACTCCTTCCGTCCCAAAATGATAGTCCATTTTGGGACTGCATGCCATTTTCAACGGTTTATATCTTTAAATGTGAACCTAAAAAAATATCCAATATGGATCTTGTTTTATAGATCTCATTGAGAACTTTTATATATACAGTGCAAAAAAAATTCAAAAATTATTTTGATAAATACATTATTTTTTAGTTTAAAAATTGCACGTAGTTTCATAGTGGATTATCAATTTGGGACGGAGGGAGTATTATTATGGTCACAATGTACATATCTTGGTTTCATCCCGATTCTTCTCAAGTTATGGTTTCATTCAATGGAAATTAAACTTTATAAGTATCTAAATAAAACCAACTTTTAAAAAATGGATTGCTTCTATATAAAGTACTCCTCCGTAATGGTTATCTAATAACAGCCCCAAGAGTACGTAGTCCCGCTGGTTGGCGGGTTTACTCTTCACACAATTAATCAAGGTTTGATTACTGTGGTTAGGTAGCAGGATAATAATTTCTTGTGAATTCTCTAGTTCTGATGTGAATGGCTTGCCACCGAACTGAAAAGAAAATTAATCGAGGTATGTTTAAAGTTTAAACTGGTCCAGCCACTCCCTCATCACCCTCGTGAAAAAAATGATACTCTTTTAAACTAAATGATACTCTGCTGGTAGGCGGTTTTGTTAAGTTTGATTATTCCTGGTCCAGCATTTTTTTTAATAAACATTGCTAACTGTGGGGGAGTCTTCCCGGAGTGACCCCTTTGGACCGCCCTGGACGTTGAAAGCAAGGGGGAGCCGCTGTGGCCTCGCCGTGATCCTGGCCGCTGGGCAAAGCAAACAACCTGCACACTGAACAACCACGTTAGTGCCTAGCCCGGACGGTGGTTGCCCGGGATGGCACTCCGACGGCCTAGTTAGCAACCGGAGAAGGCGATGTGTAATTAATGCTCGGTGGGAGAGTGAGTAAAGGCTATTTAATGAGGAGAG